>BMAO01008904.1:0-39488 GCA_019973975.1 Trichonephila clavata | reverse complement strand
TGACTTTACATCAAGTTTACAAGAAGAATGTAATCAATTTTCCTTAAAATTTACGTGTCAACGAGTTTCTGCGAGACTATTTATGGATCTCGGACTCTGGACACCGACGAGTGAGGTCGATCAAGAATTACCCTCACTCAAAGATGCCAGACGGATTGGAGCCTAGTTGCTTCGGCAACTCAACCCAGCGACTATCTCCTAGTAAAAGAGCATCTTTTCAGGGCTTTCAAGCTAGGACAGACTCTTTAAACTCTTCCTTCCCTTGGTAAGAACTTTGAGTCGATTATGGACTTACATGAACAAACGGACATGGAATTGGAAAACGCACACAGGAACCTCCCAGGACTCCACCCTCCAAACCAGATCTCCCCCATGTGAGCAACTGAAATTTAACGGAAGCACAACTTACGAAGATGGAAACTTTCCGAAAAATGCAAGCAAGCCTGCGTCGAAGCACTCAAGAATATGCCGGAACACTACCTCAAAGAGCTCTTCTACGCACGTGCCCTCTCGGAGCTTCAGGAAATAGAAGAAACTATGGCATTAGCGGTAAGTGACATAAACTCCTCCTTGTTCAACCCCTGGCTGCCCTCATCATGAAAAAACCCCAGTTAGCTCTCCTAGTAAAAACTTGCAGAAAACTCCCACTAATACTAATACCAATAAAAATAAGGATAATTTGAACTTTGAACACCCCCCAATAAGGAAAACAGCGCGTAAGCTAACTTTTGAACTATCTTCAACGCAAGAGATTACAATCTCGCCCAATAAATTCACCCTACTTGAAAACTCCTACAGCATTGAAAACCCAGGTTCTTGCGCCCAGATAACTTACCCCCCTGCTCCCAGCAAAACGAACACGGACACCATCAATCAGATTTCGGCGCAAAACGCGCCCCGCCTTCCCCCTCCCATTATGCTATTTCTCACTGAAGAATTGGACTACAGAATACAAATGGCTACAATAACCAAAGAATATCCGAAACTCAGATCCCGCTTAACGGCGATTTCATAAAACTCTATGCTGATGATTATGACCAACGTAGAGCGCTAATTCAATTCCTAAAATCCTAAATATCAATTTAATGTAATACGCCCTAAAACTGAAAGACGATAAAGGTTGTCATCAAAGGAATGCCCAGATCTACCAAACCCGAAACTATAAAATCGGATCTCGAAGAACTAGGATTCACGCCGGGAAAAAGTAAACGAATTAATTGGTCGTAAGACCAAAAGAACCCTTCCCATCTATTTAATAACCTTACCGAGAAATTTAGATAACTTAAAAAATTTTTGACCTAAAAACTCTGGCCTACTTGAGCATCAGGGTTGAGGGATATGATGGGAAAGGTGTAACCCAGTGTTACACCCTGTAATAATTTTAATCATAGTTCGGAAAATTGTCACCTTAAACCCCGTTGCCTAAAATGTGGAGAAACCATCTAACCCGCGACTGTACTATAAAACAAAGGCTGGAAACAGCCTTCTGTATAAATTGCCAAGTGTACGGGCACATGGCAAATTACAAAGGATGCCCTTGTTTCCCCAAACCCCCAAAAGGTGCTGCAAAAAACCATAGAAAATTCCTACACCAATATTTTACAATAGCCTAGTAAGACCCAATATATCTTATGCTCAAGCTAACGCCGGAATTTCTACTTCAAAAAATAATCCCAAATGGCACCACGTAAACCTGGGTTTTCAGCTCAAACTGAGGCCAAAAACGCTAACCCCCCACGTTAGAAAAATAACAATATCCCAAGTTTAAACTTGCCTATAGTAACTTTAATTACAACAACTTTAACAATAATAAAACATTAGCTTACAAACAACCTTCAGATGACAATGCACTGTTTGATGCAACTGTCGCAGCACTTATGCAACTCTAAATAATCAAAATTTTAACTCGAATCAACCTCTCAATCCAAATCAGATGTACGCCCAAATAGAGGCATCCTGCAACAATAACTATGAATAGTAGCTCCCCATTGGTCTCAGTTTGTGTTCTTGGAACGCAAACAGACTTGCTAATGACGTAATTCTGAGTTACGAATTTTTATAGAGAAGCACTCTCCTGATATTTTTCTCATACAAGAAACGCACCTGAGACCCTCTCACGCTTTCAACATTGCAAACTACACATGCCACACAGAAATGACAGAATCACAGACGGACAGGCCGCCGGTGGAGCTCTGATCCTAGTTAAAAAGTCGCTCAATTATTACTGTCTTCCCTACCCCACCTCTCCGCGCTATTGAAGCAACTAACATCATTCTAACACCCCCAAAGCACGATCCCATCTCAATATCTCTATCTATATTCCCCCTCCTCTGACACAAATTTATTTACTATCGACCTAGAATACTTTCTTCAAAGCTGCAGTATTTGTGTTATTTTCGGAGATTTTAATGCAACCCACGATGCCTGGAACTGTAACATTATTTCTAATAGAGGAAGACATCTTTTCAATTTCGCGAACATCCTAAACTTAACATAGCTTTCCCAGGCCCCCACTAGATTTGGTCATAATTCGGCAAATACCATTGATATCGCTCTTACTAAAAAATTTTACTACCCCTTTACTATTAACTAAATCAGTGACCTATCTTCCGACCATAACCCAGTTTTCCTTAACTTTAACTTTAAATTTCCTATTGAACTCTCTAATCCAAGAGCGGTCACCACAGATTGGAAGGATTACAAAACTAAATTAAATAAAAATTTCTCTCTTTTTAATTATCACCCAAATAGCATTAATAATACTAACGATTTAGAATGTAAAATCGCAGAGTTCACCGGCATGGTCGTCGAAACGATAGCCACGCTTCCCAGCGCTCGTCGAAATTTCACTCCGCCTTACATAAACCAACTCATCAAAGTGAAAAATCAGTTCAGAAAACGCTATCGACAAACTCTAAACCCCATGTTCAAAACATATTACAATAGAGCACAAGCTAATCTCAAGAAAGAACTCAAAAAATACACTACTAACACCTGAATAATAGACTTGAAGCCCTTAAGACTAGTGACAACAGACTCTGGGAGGCGCAAAAATTCTTCAAAAACAAAAGACCTAAAATCCCACCTCTTAACTGCGCCACTGGAACGGCCGTCACCGATCTGCAAAAAGCTAACCTTCTTGCTATTAACATCAAAAATAACTTTATTGAAAATGAGCGTACTAACGATAACTTTAAGGACGACGAAATAATTAACACTACTGTCAGTAATTTCCTCTCTACTTCCCCTACTAACTATCTTGAGCCGGCCTTGCCGGACGAAATAATCCACTACATTAAGCATACTAACGCCAGAAAGGCACCCGGTAAGGACGGAATTACTAATAAAATGCTAAAAAACTTCCCCATCAAACTTATTCTAATTTTAACCATCCTAATTAACAAAATTCTTAAATTCAATCATTTTCCTGATAACTGGAAAGAAGCCATTATATTTCCAATTAACAAAATCGGTAAAAATCCAAGCCTACCAAATAGTTATAGACCTATCGTTACTTTCTACCCTTAGTAAACTAATCGAATCCATCATTCTTCAGACTCAAAAACTTCATTAAAGATAAAAACCTCCTTAATCCTAATCAATACGGTTTCACTAATAAACTCTCAACTTTGCATCCCTTACTCAGACTAACTGAACATATATATATCTCGGAAGGTTTCCAGAAAAAGAAGAGCACGGGAGTTGTATTTCTGGATATCCAGCCTTCGACCGTGTTTGGATTAATGGACTCGCTTTCAAACTAATTACCCAAAATTTTTTCCCTCTCCCATCATCCGTCTTTTACATTCTTATCTCACTAACCGATCTTTCAAAATCGGGATAAATGATTCTTTTTCTAACTCGCATAGCATCACCGCAGGATGTCCCAAGGTAGTCTCTTGGTACCCCTGCTATTTAATCTTTATATTAACGATATCCCAATTACTCACTATCAAAAATTAACATGTACGCAGACGATACGGCCATTCACGCGACCTACAAAAACTTCAAATCTGTCACCTTCGCCCTGAACAAACACTTACAACTGTTAGAGAATTTTTACGACAAGTGGAAAATCATTATTAATGTAGAAAAATCCTCAGCTATTATTTTCCCTAAAAAACACACTACACCACCCCCACTTATCATGTACAATAAACAAATACCATGTTCTCAGCAAACTAAATACCTTGGCGTCATTTTCGATTCACACCTAACTTGGAAACAACACATCTTATATGCCCGCGATAAGTTCCGGAAAGTCATGTTTAAACTTTTTTCGATAATTGCCCGGAGCTCCTATTTAATTATAGATAACAAAGGGCTTCTCTATACAGCCGTTATACGTCCCATTATCGCTTATGCTTGCCCAGTCTGGGGATATGCTGCTAAAACCAATATTAAAATTCTAGATACTGTACAAAATTCTTGCATACGTATGATTGTCAGAGCCCCAAGATATAAGCGTAATGACGACATACGGAATGCCTTACAAATCAGCAGCTTTAAATCTCATATTCAGAAAATTGCAATTAACTTCTTTAATGCTCTCCCAGATACAAATAATGATAATATGCTTAACTTAATCCCATACGATCCCAATATAAATACCAAAAGACCGAGAAGAATACTTCTCGATTCTTACAACCCCCTTAAATGTTTTTATTCTCGCAATAATTTTTATTATTATATATCAGTAAATTCATTTACCATTTTTCCTTTTTAATTTTCTCATATTAAATTTTACCTACCCCATTGGACAAGCACCTCCCACTTTCTCTATTCCCAGCCCCCACGGCAGTCATTAGGAGTCTATGATCACGCTACCACCGATCAATCAGAGAGCAAGCTCTAAGCTCTCATCCATGCCAAAAAAAAAACTCTACAGCAGCCAGATGAAGAATCATTGCCACGCCTCCCGTATGCCATCGTCTCAGCCCATTGCCATGATTCCTGTTAAGCAGAAGGAAAAACCCCACTATCGCCATGCCCAACATCGAAGTCAACCAGGATATGGGATTGAGGACTGTTTCACAGTCCAGATTCTCGCATTACAACGCCCATTACGCCAAGTAAAATCATTCACAAGCGCCTTAACAGCCTTTCAATGCAGTAACCACATAGTTATGGCACAAAGGAAGCATTTCGATAATTTTTTACGTGGTAGAATTATCGGACGACTGGAATGTGGACGTACCCAGCTGGAACTATCCGAGGAACTTGGAATCACCCAGAGTGTCATCTCCAGACTTTGACAACGATTCCAAGATGATGGTAATGTGAGTAGATGTTACAACACAGGTCGCCCCCGAGTTACAACGCCGAATGAGGACTGGTATTTGGCAGTTACTGCCAAAAGTAACAGACAAGGCACAGCATCAGACCTATCTCGTCAGCTCCCTTCAGCTACCGGTACGACAGTTTCAAGGCATACCGTGTACAGACGCTTAGGGCACATTGGTCTATATGCTCGTAGATCTGTCATATGTGTTCCCCTTACCGCAACTCACTGTGGCCTGCGATTAACCTGGAGTAGTGAGCATGCATTGTGGACACCGCAACAGTGGTCTTGTGTAATGTTTTCGAACGAGTCCAGGTTTAGTTTGCAGTCTGATTCTCGCTGGACTTTCATATGGAGAGTGCCAGGTAATCGTTACCAGCAAGAGAACACAATTGAATGACACCGTTACGGTGGAGCAGGATGGCTTGTTTGGGGAGGAATTATTCTTGGTTTCAGAACTGACCTGCATGTTCAGAGTGTAACGATGACAGGCCACATCTATCGGGATGTCGTTTTGGAACAACATGTACGTTTGTTTCGCGGCGCCATGGGTGCTGAATTTCTGTTTATGGATGACAACGCCCATCCTCACCGTGTAAACATTGTAGACGAATGCCTTCAATCGGAGGATGTCAACCGTATGGATTGGCCAGCATACTCACCGGACTTGAATCCAATAGATCATGTGTGAGATATGCTTGGCCGACGAATTGCAGCCCGTCAACCCCCTCCCACCTGTCTACCAGAACTTCGGAAGGCATTGCTTGATGAGTGGTGTAGTATTCCCCAAGATCAGATTGATAATTTGATACTCAGCATGCGTAGGCGTTGTATTGCATCGTCCGGGAGACATACTGCGTATTAACCATCATACTAACCATGTTATACTGTTTTTTGTAAATAGGTTCTTTTTTGAAATTTGCTCCAGGGAGTAAAAATCGCAGTTTTTATTAATTATGTCAAACATATAGCATCTTTTTTGCTCTTTACCTTTTGTTTAATAAATTGACTTTACAAGTAAGTCAAATTTGATTTGCTTCTGTCTCTTTCTTTGCCTGAACTTCATTATCCTTAATTTATGGACATTAGTGTATTAAGTATCTCAATCTTCGATGATACGGTGTTTCTTTTCCTCAACATTTCTCAAATATTTGAATGCAATTGATAGATAATGTTTTTATAAATTAAAATATAAAAAATTATTGGATTAATAAAGATTGTTACAAATACGAATTATTTGGCGTAGATAAGATAGAGAAAAAGGGTAATGCACCATGTTTAGGGACACATCTAGGTTTTCCTTATATTAAAATCTTAAATGTCCGGGTATCGTAATGTGATGATAATATCCTCATTGCCGGGGTGTCACAGGTTCGAAGACCTCCCCCCACACACACACATTAAAACACAATATATAGAGGGGACTGAAGTTCATTAAATCTGGAGAGGTTCATTGTCTTCCCATTGGTGTGGATAAGAGAAAGGTTGCCAGCTTTGGGTATCGCCCTCGTCATTTGACCATGGTATTAAATTGATGAAAATGGAATTTCTTTATTAAAAATTTATACTTAAGCAAAAATAAAAGAGTGGCAAGTTCTTTAATTTATATATATGTATACATATATATATATAGTATAATAAAATGAAATAAAATAATAAGACAAAATTATACAACTAACTAAGCTAAAAGATAACATAGCTAGAAAATAAAGGGTGGAAATGAATATTTTACTAGATTTGAATAAAAGTATGTATAACAGGAAGCAGAGTTAGAACTTTAAAATGGAAGAAACCAAAAGAGTCTATGGACTAAAATGGAGATCTATTATGATTTATAAAGCTGTTGCTGATATATGACCAGCAAAATTAGAGTTAAGTATACTTTATGGATTCACCTTCCCCGTACAGCAGCAATTTTTGAAATATTAGAAAAAACAGAGCCATGTTGAAAAGTTAGGCCTAAAACTAACACACGTGTATTTTGCACTAGAGAGGGGAAAAAATTAAAGTATGAAAAGAAAGGTTTCCTTCAAAGAGATGAATATAAAAAATTAATTTTTTAAGGAAAAACTAAGTAAAAACTTACACGTAAGAATACTAACCAAATGAGAAATAAAGACAGTGCACCTTAGTCAAAGGACGCGCGCAAAAACGTTTTAATATTGAAGCGTTAACACAAACAAAAAATAGTGGAGGCACCTAGATTGTTTTATTATAATTAAACTAAGCAAACGAGATATCATATTGAAATTAATAAATAAAATAGAAGGATATATATATACTGAAAAGTCAAAACATTATGACCACCCCTATATTTTGCAATGATCTCGCCTGGATGACGTGGAAGGCACGTGATCAGGTGGAAGTGGTGCTGGAGAGTCTGAAGAATCATTCTTTCACTTACTTCTGTGACACTCCGGCAATGTGTGTGACGGAAAATTCACGACACTCTGTGTGTGACGGGAAAGGTTTTGGATCTAAGCGACTTTGATAGCGGGCACATTATAATGGCTGAAAGGCTCGGAACAAGTATTTCCGAAACCGCACGACTCGTGGGTTATTCGCGATCTACAGTTGTTAGTATTTATGCAAAGTGGATGAATGACGGTGAAACCAGTAGTAGACGGCATGGTGTTGGACGTCCACACGCTATCAAAGAAAAAGGTCGTCGGAGACTGTCTTGCATGGTGAAGCAAAACTGGAGCCAGACAGGGGCTCAGCTGACAGCCCAATACAATGCAGGGCCAAATAGAATAGTATTGGAACACACAGTTCAGTGGACACTGTTAGATATGGGGCCACGCAGGAAACGTCCAACTCGTGTGCCTTTGCTGACCAAGCGTCTTTACCAATTGCGCCTGCGCTGGGCCCGGGAACATCGTGACTGGTTCATGGATCAGTGGGAGAGAGTTGCCTGGTCAGATAAATCACGGTTTGTCAATTCATCACGCCAATGGCCGTGTCAGGATACGTCGTCTTCCAGGCGAACAGTTGCTCCCTCAATGTACAGTAGGTCATACACAGGCCGGTGGTGGCGGTATTGTGCTTTGGGGGACGTTCTCTTGGGCGTCTTTGGGACTCGTGGTTGTGGTAGAGCAGACCATGAATGCTACAGGGTATCTGAACTTCATTGCGGACCAGTTGCACCCTTACATGGCCTCTTTTTTCCCAGCTGGAAATGGAATGTTCCAACAGGACAACGCCCCGTGTCACAAGGCTAAAATTGTGTTGGAGTGGTTCCAGGAACATGATGCTGAATTCCAGTTAATGTCCTGGCCGCCTAGCTCACCGGATCTAAATCCTATAGAACACATTTGGGATGCCATGGGACGGCATCTCAGAGTTCAAAGACCACCAACTCACAATATCTCGGATTTGCGTGACCGTTGCTTAAACATCTGGTACAATCTGTCTCCGGCCATCTACCAAGGATTTGTGGCAACCATCCCAACCCGGGTTGATGCTGTGTTGCGCTCCAAAGGTGGGTCAACTCGTTATTGACAGGGTTGTAATAATGTTTTGGCTCTTGAGTGTATATAAATTTAACTTTTATTAAGTACTTGAACTGTTTCACTTAAATAAAACGAATTCACCTAAATTAAATTAATGTTTATATGGCTCTATCTTTATCCATGTATATTGACTCTTCAGCATAAACATATTTCATGTTATTAATTTTAAAAAAAATTCGATTCAACCGAGACAAGTACCTATTTAATATTTTTGCAATATGTGATATTGCTTATCTTTGTTTTTTCCCCCTCTAATTTCCTTCATACATATATTCAATTACAAATTCTTTGGAGTTCAGCTACAAAACTAGGAATGGATTACTTTTCTTTATTCGCTTGAATTTGCCAGTAAATACATTATGAGTCTATATAAATCATATATATTAAGGAATTCCTATTTATGAACTATATAAAAACACTCAAAAGCAATTATTTCATTTTTTTCCATTTAGTCTTCGTTTCTTTCTAGTTTTTTTTTCATTTTAAAATTTATTTTGATTTTTTACGAAGCGCAATTTCAATTTTTCCAAAATTCATTTTGTTGATTTAGTTCAGAATATATATTTTTTATTTTAGTGTTATTGCAATATGTCGATTACTTAGGAAACATTGTTTCCTATTCCATTTTAGTTTCTGACTCAGTTCTGCTCCCTTAAGGGAAACAGAATGCTCTTTTGAACGAAAAATTTATTGGATATAGATATCCATAAATATTTTTCTTTACAATCAATGTGAAAGGATCTGAAAGAAGTTAAAATAGAAAACTGCAGAATGGAGATATACTCGGTTTACGTCTTTAAACTACGAAGGATTTCTTCCGACTTCAGTTGCATGGCAAAAAAGTGTCGAAAATATACATTTTATTTCAGAAATTTTATTTTCTACAATAACTTATTTGTCTGTCAATTATTGAATGCGTACCAAATACAACTGCAACAACTAGCAATTTAGGTGATACAGTAAAATTACCAATAGTAATTCTATATTTGTTGTAATAGCTTTTTAAATGTGTAAGGTTATCATAATTTCCAAGTTCTTAAATTTCCAAAATTATAGATTTTTATTTAACTTTTTGAGGACGGCTGGCCGATCTAGCGGCCAGAAGGAACATACCCTTAAAAGACGGCTCTGGCCGATCTATCGGTCACGCACTGCTTTCCCCTCTAAACAGCCTTCAAATCAGCATGGGTCCTATTACAGTCCTGAAACATCAATAGCTTGACTGGTTTCTTTTGTATTCAGAAGGGAGGGGAATAGAGTACCCTCTTTCACCCTTAACTAGATATCCCTCTTTTTTCCCTTATGCTCAAGTCCTTACTAGCAGTGAGCGCATAGTTATTTTTGTAAGCGATTTTGTCATCTCGATTACTTAATCATTTCATTTAAAATTAATTTCATTTTAATATAATTTGATTTCTTTTTTTAAAAAATGCCTAAATGTAAAAGTGGACTTACCACTGAAGAGATTTAGAAAGTTTTAGCTGATTTAGAAAACGATTCCAGTTTATGTATTTTTTTAAAATTTGTATCATATCCAAGAACAGTATTTTAATTCTTGTTTTGTTTTAGTGCATCTGAAATATGTCATTGAATTTTTGAAAATAATTTGTACATTTTGTATATTTCCTTATATATATTTTGTGTTAAGAAAACTAATGAAATGAATAACAATTTTCTTCTATAAATTTGAATATTTCGTAATAAAAATAATTAAATTTTTATAGTCCCACGTTAATTAAAATCGTTATAGTACATTATATATTTCCTAAATCTGTTCCTTTTGCTTCAGCTAGATAATTTTTATTACTTTGATTTGTTTACATTCGTACGCATAAAACTATACAAAAATCTGTAAAATCATTTTACAATTACACCATTTTATCTTTTTAAAATAATTTTGCTTATAATACATACCTATATTACCTTTTTGTAATAAATAATTCTATAACCTCAATTTTTATTGTATAAAAATTTCTAACCTAGAATAAAATTTATTTTGTTATTAACTGTATAATATTTCGTATTTTAACATGTTGAACTTAAACAATATTTAATTATATGGAAATAAATTTTTAATTTCTAATATGTCTTCCCCTTTCTTTATTATGCAAATAATTATATACATTAGTATTATTAAGAAATATACGTTACATAAAAACGTTATTTTCAAAGTTTATTCAAAAAAGCTCTATAACTTTAACTGGTGATTTTTTAAATGATTTTTACTTTATTTTTTTCATACTAAAGAATATAATTACATATTTTCATAATGTATATTTTTTTAACTAATACACTAATAGCTATGAATCTGTCAGATTTAAAAATACTTCAGTTCTACAATTTTATTAATTTTCGTACCTGCAAAACTACTTAAAAATATATTTGTAGAGAATTTAAAGCAATTTTTGCATTCAGTTTTTGATGAAAATTTGTGCATAATTACACAATGTATCGCTGTACAGAAACGCATTTTTACTGTTATCTTACATTATACTTAATAAAAAAAAAACAATTTTTAGCCAACGGCCATACCATGCGGAAAACACCGGTTCTCGTCCGATCAGTTTGACTAAAAACAATTTTAAAAAAAAATTATATCGAAACATAAAAAAAACCTTTTTTAATCGTGTATAAACAACAAAATTAAGATATTTGCAACAAAAACTCACAGAAATATTTGTGATACATTTTTAAAACTATCCATTTAAGTCCCTTCGAATTTATTTATAAAATGCAGAGACCAACATCGACATTTTTTATTATGACAATTGATGTATAAAAGTTGAGTATTTGAAGCAAAAACTATTAATTCCAATAAATTTTCTTTCAATTTTGTAGGCGACGAATATTACAAGTTCTTCAGCATAAGAAAAATACCCTGATTTATACAAAAACCTTAGAAGCACGAATGACATTTTTGCTTGTGTTATATATTATACTTTGGAAGTTCAATAGTGTTAGATTTCCTGATTTTTCAAAACTTAAAGTTTTTTTTTTAAGAAACAATAGCAAATTTTTTTTATAATAATAATTACGAAAAATTTTGCAAAATGCTCTAAAATCGATCTGAAAGTAAATATTTTTAGAATGTAGTCTAACAAAATAGTTATATTGAAATAAAAAAAATGTGTTCGTTATGTTTCTTCCCCTGCGCACACGCTTATTTATTCGTGAGTTACTTTTTATGTAGGATAGTACAAAGAAAGGAATGCTGGGGTGCGCTCCCCGAACATTCCTTTAAACGGCTACAGAACGTTTGAAACTCTAAATTCAGAATCAGAGCTCTTGTAAATAAGCATGAAAAGCAAGTTTTAAGTGCTTTTATATTGACAAAGAATGCTTCTTTCTTTCCTTTTCTATTAAATTGTCGGACATAGGATAAATAGAATCTATGCTGACCAATTTAAAAGAAGGCCCTCTTCCGCTTTGCAAACTTAGCAGGAGAATGAAAATAACCGTTCGGAGAACTGATATTGTATTACATTTTGAGAGATAAAATGAAAATGACCCCTTTCCCACACGCACAGTCTCTTAGGGGACGAGAGGGGAGGGGGCGAAATAGCGATGTTTGATGCTTCCTTCGTTTTGAAGATCAAAGAAAGTAAATTGTTGTCAGTTATCTGTAACCCGATTGAGGAGAGTGCGTTGAGAAGGAAAGGTTTTTGTGTAATTATTTTGAATGTTGATCGAAAGAGTTGGTTAAGTAGGACTCTTTATCTTATGCACAAAATCACACACAAAAATAAGTTCACTATCGCACAAAAATCAGAGCAATAATCTTAGAATTTAAGTAATATTATGCAATTCTATTGAAATTTTAAATAAAAAGTAAGGGTTATACACAAAGGCTAAGAATATAACTTTTTTGTACGAAAGGTGAAAAAATTTTGAAGCCCCAGTATGCTGTCATTACTCGCAAAAAAAAAACAATTAAGTACAAATAAAAATAATATATTCCTAATATATAAACAAGTTTACCGAGATACATGAAGCTCCTCAGCAACTTAAAAATATTTGTAGTCATAATATTTTGTCTTTGATATCAGCTTATTGTTTGCGTTTTACTATCAAGTATTCTAAAAATTCAAAGCGTTTCCTTTTTTTACTAATGAAAACATTTGTTACCGTTGGAAAAAATTTTAATTTATTCTTAGAAACATGTAGGTATAAATTGATTAATTATTAATATTTCCTTTACAAGTAACGTAATGGACAAAGTAATGAGACGGACCTCGTAATTTAAATGACTATCAAGTAGCGAGAACAATAGCCGAGCTAGAGCCCCCACTTCTAATTTCCACATCACGGCAACGTAAGGATTTTCATTTAATGCATAGCAACTCTACTACACGATGGAAACCCCTAATCGGGATAATTTTTTAATAAAAACACGAGGAGACTATATAATGTGGCACTATTTAACAAGTGGCAACATTTATAGCCTTAGAATGTTCACATTTTATAGCTTAACGCAAAACACCTACCTGCTATTCATTTCATTTATTTGCCACAATAAATGTTGTATCATAACTTTCAGCATATATAGGTAGAATTAGATCAAAAGAAAATAAAATTTTAGTATTTAAAAAGGCTTGATATGTATAAAATAAAATTTAGACCTAGTCTTAGGATTTATTGAGTAATATGAATTCTATTGTATCATAATATAATGGATTATGGAACAATAAAAAATGACAATTATGCATCAAATCTATATCATTCCTTTATAAAAGATATGTAAGAAAAATCTTAAGATTTTACTGACATATTATAAGAGAGAAAAACAATTATAAATTGAGTAAAAATGAAGTTTCCAAAAAAGCATTGTTGATTAATGATGATATGTTTATTATCGTACAGATACTGTGGATACTTATAAGAGTTTTTAAACTTACTTCATTATCGATTTGAGAAAGTCTGAATTTTACATTATAACATAAAGAGACAGGTTCAACAGTTTTGCTTTTTATTTTATTTTGTATTATTGATTATAATTATGTGCAATTTATGTGATGAATCATTATTTACTTCTTATTTCTAATTTGATTATTTTAAGTTTTAACTCCAGGTGTGTACCAAATTCCTGCATTTAAAAGAACTAAAATTAAACTTAAAAAACTTTATATCTATTTTAATGAATTTACGGAAAATCAAAATATAAATAAATTTTACATGAGCAAAATCAATTAAATTTGGTTTAGTTTATTGTACCTTTGGCTACAATGAAATAAGCGTTTAATTTTTTTATGCAATGATTTATATTATCATCATTATTTTGTGCTATTTCTCTCAATGTTTTTAATAATATTAAAGTGGAAATCTAGGTGTAAAACAGCTTAAATTATTAGGAAATAATTTCTTTTTTTTAAAAAATAAAATAAATAAATTGTTTGAATTTTCTTGAATTGAAATCATACATAATTACTACATTGGATTCTCCAGAAAAACATGTTTCCCTAAGAAAGGGAGACTCTTTGCATTTCTAAGCCGCGAACTTTCCCTTGGTCAGCGGGAGACCAACAACTCTATGGTTTCTTTTGTCCTCCGATGTTTGATACTCTCAATCAGTGACAGAAAAGGGGGAAGTAACCATCGCTGAAAGTGCCGTCTTGTAGGGCCTTTTCCTTACAAAACCCGCCGTCTCCAAAAGGTTAATTAAAGTGAGTCATTTTATATTTAAGCTTCTCATTCAGGAAAAAAAAAGTTCCAGAACTTTAATAATAAAAACTCAAAAAAAAAAAATAATATTTAGAAAATTCAAATCCTTGGCAGTTTTTTTTTTTAGCTTTGAATCCTCGTCACCTCTATTTCTGAATTATAAAGTTAGAGGGCATAATTTATGATAGGGGTGGTCCAATAAAATTGTGGAACTAGAAATCTTAATGGGTCAGTGTTATGTTGAGGACATTCTTTGATCCTATGACCTTTACTAAATGGTCTTTTAGGATTAATCTCTCATCAAGATAATGCTCTTCCGCATACAGCTCGAATAGCTGAAAACTTTCCACTTCATGTTCAGACTCTTTCAAAGTCGACCGGCTACCTGGACATCTCCTTATATAGCACTTTTGTGACCGTCTGAAATGTCAGATGCTATAGTGTTCCTCTGTACATGATGTGAAGATGGTATTTCAAAATTTATGGGCCCATCTGCCTCAAGACAACATCTAACATCTACTTAAATCAATTTTGAGGACACGTTGTGGCATGTATTGCAACAAGAGGCGGCCTGATTCGATATTAAAGTTGTATTTGCTTAATTGTCTTCATTTGGGGATCAAGTGGATCTCCCAAATACATCATTTTGTGTGTTGAATTTCAATTCCATCCAAAGTACCTTTCTTTTGGTGCGCTGTTTTCAATAATCCTGGGCGTGGATCAGAAAAAAATTCTAGGTAGCAAAGATTAACCAAAAGTCTCAAATTCTCTCGTGGGATTGGAAGAAGAAGAGAGGGGAGACCCTTAATCATCCCCTTACATTGTTCTCCTTCAAAACGACAAGTGTAAAATAATAAGTGCCCCCGATGAATTTCATGGGCCTCAATCTGGAATTGTCAAAAGGTGGCAACAACAACAGATTAACAAAAACAGTTCAACGTATTTCGGTAAAAAATGATTTTATGACGGTCAAAATTATTTGAAAAAATTAATATGACTTGAATCAGCTTATCAAAACAATTTATTACAGTGAGAGTTAATTTGAATATTTTTACAGTCGTTCCAAGATTGGGATCACAGTTCGTCTCTTTTACAGTAAAGTTCAGCTCATCTCAAACATCCACCTTATCATGAGAATCACGTGGAGTCAACCTCTTTTTATCGGTAATAGGGCCCACAGTCCTTCGGCTTCTCTGTTTGACTTTAAAATAGTGGGTGCAAACGCAATGGGTTTCTCGCTGTATATCGCTAGAGAGGCCTCTGAGCGGTTCTCCCCTGCAAATTCTCACGCCGTGCCTTTTAAAGCCTAGGTTGCTCCTGGTTCTTCTTTTCGGCTCTCCTTTATTTCTTGTCCGTCGGCTCCTCAAAGCGGGGGAATCTTTTGACGCATAATGGGGATTGTCTTCCTACAGACACGCCGTCATCCGGGATGCGTGAGAAATGGAAATCCCACACAGGCCGGGGAATATGTCCTCTCTCGGATTCTAAGGAATGGTCGTGTGAACAGAGGTCAGAATTCTTGGCCACCCATTTAGGCCACTTTTCCTCAGCAATTAGGGAAAGGAAAGCGGGCACATCACATCACTAAAAAAAGGCAAGCTCGAAAAGACATGGATATAAAATGTAATGATCACTATAAAGGACCGCAATATTCCAGAAAAAAGATGCTTGGGGGGGGGGCGTACTGTACAGCTCTTCCATAGTATAGATGGAACGATCCATGTAATGGTAATCAAAATAAAAATGAAGAATGTTCAATGCTACACACTTGAAAGATCTGAATTCTAATCTTGGAAAATTATTATGTATTGCGATGTTTTGTACCACAATTGATATTTTTATTTCTTACAATGTATAATGTGAAGGTTTTTTGATGAAACTCATATATTTTTGTGAGTAACTTTAATAAATAATATTTGAATATAACTCAATGGTAGGAAATTGTTCAATCTATGCCAAAGTTTTGAATTGATTTTCTGCCAATGTGATATCCACCGGCTGAGCCTCTTTGCCTAATACTTTAACACGCTTTTATAAGTTTCACTTGTATATAACGGAATCTTTGAATTCGATTTTTATCCACTTTAAAAGGTGAGATTCATTCTGAATTTTGCACAATTGTGAAGGACCGATGACATTACAAAAATTTTATAATTTTGTTCCATTGTCCTTAATAGGATCATCAGGAATAAGGATTTCCAGATTTGGCGACTAATTCCATATATCATTTTAAGGATTTGGCGATTAATTCCGTATCCCATTTGCAGATTTGACGACTAATTCTAGATCCCATTTCAGATTCGGCGACTAAAAGTTTAAGTAACAACCCTATAAAACTGAAAACGTTTGCGTCCGCAATTTTTTACCCTTATATAAACAATTGTCTAGTTTTTCTGAAAATGGAAAAAAAAAGAATCATGCATGTAAAAAAATATTTATGCTCTAACCCAGCGTTTCGCAAACTTTGAGACGTGCCCCCCTTGAGGGGTGGACATGATAACCTTACGTGTGGGGGGGGGGGGGGGGAATGAACATATCGAAAAGTTCCAAATGAAAGATTTAAAATAATTATTAATTTACCGAAAGGAAACAAAACAAAATATATTCTGACATGATAAAAAATAAAATACATATTGACACTGATATAAGATACTTATAAATGTATCAGTGCAGCAAAAAGTATTTAATAATCGATTTATCAATACCAAATTAAAACCAAGTATAGTAATTACTAGTGACTTCCATCGGCTTGTCATATACAAAATATAATACATATATTGATACTATATGCAGTTTATAATATTAAAGTCGCATTGTAGCTTTAGCGTCGAAGTACATTATTATTGCTTTAAATACTTTGTTGTTGCAGGGGGGCGCAATAAAAATTATGACTGAAAATTGGGTCCCAAATATGAAAAGTTTGAGAAGCACTGTTCTAACCACTAAACCCAAACGAAGTCTGCTTTTGTAAATTCTCTTGTCGTATTTGTGGAATTAAACATCATTCATTGCTTGCTTTTACCAAAACAGCTGAGAATTGATTCAGAGGTCTCACCGGATTAAATAATTTTTCACACTCTACGATTCAAAAAGTATACTTTCGTGTCTCATACTGATGCAAGTTTCAGGAAAAATATTGAGCTCTTTTTAGAGAAAAATATCATTGAATTAACACCTTCTTTCGCATGAAATATTTCAAACTTAGCTCTGCTACATTTCCTTCAGTTGGATGATCCTACATTTTCCAAACTAGGCCGCATCGACGCACTGATAGGATGCCAATGGGTATTCCAGATTCTAAAAATAGACGCATTTAAGATTAATTCATCAATGAATAAATGATAGTTTAAAAAACTTAAAGTGCACGCTTTTACTGTAGATCGAACTAAAATATGAAAAATAAATTGTAGTTTAAGAAAATTAAAAAAACAAGCTTTTATGGTTAATTGAACTAAAAAGTAAGACAAAAGAAAATTCGTAATATAAAATTAAAACGATTAGCGAGAAATTTATTGTCATTGTGGTAAAAGCGTGAGGGGCTCGATATCAATTGTTATAATTTCTCACCAGTTCAATTCCGAAATGCTGACTAGCGTAAAAATGTAGCACAAAGCACTCCGCGCTTTTACTGCAATGAACAATAAATTTCTCGCTAATCATTTTATTCTTATATTAAGAATTTTTTTTATTTTTTAGTTCAATTAACCATATAAGTTTTTTTTTAGTTTTAATAAACTATAATCTATTATAATCCTATTTTAATTTACGCTTCAGTTTGTTCCTAGAACTATGCGCTTGTATTACAACCTTGCAAATAAATTTGAATTACAGTCTAATCGTAATTATTCTTTGATTAGTAATAGATTTAGAGTGAATGAATATTTGTTAAGCAACATTAAATATAACTCAATTCATCAACTCAGTTATTATAAAATTTTTCGATGACTGAAAAAGGAAATGAAAGTCCATTTTTTTTCTAAAAAAGTGTTATAAAAAAGAAATTAAATGTAAATTAAATTCGAATAAAATAGATTTCATTTACTTAAATCGTCAAAACATTAATTTTATTAAAAGGTTTATAACTTATAACTCAAGTTTTGCAACACCAATTTTTTATCTTATAAAATTATTTACTCTTAAAATATAATTTGTTTCTTCACTTCAAGAAAGGGAAGGCTAAAAAAATCTGACAAGAAACTTCTATTTTTTATGATTCTCCCCCTTAATAAACATCTCATCTCGTTTTTATAATCTTTTTATCATTTATTTTTTTAAAAAAATGTCTCTTTTCCTTCTCTGAAAGGAAAGGTCATCTCCAATGTAATTCAAGCCCCCCCCCCCAAAAAAAATCAATGTAACCAAATTTGACATTTAGAAGCTCCGTTCATTTCCTAGAAGCCAAAGTTACAAATTCAATGCAAAAAAACACAGAATAAATATTTATGGAAATTAAATTGCAAATGACTGACTCTGAATTATTATCGGGGATCGCGTAATGGCATCCATTTCCTTTTTAAAACATGACTTACGCAACCAAAGGAAGCATAGACTCTCAGAAAATGCTGAAATGCATTATGTTCTGTTTTCTTTACTTCCATTTGTTGTGAGACGCATCCAATTGAAATCCGTTGAAATAACAAGTTAAAAAGAGTCACCCTGCTTTTAATCTTGTTTGGATGTCGATGTTCGAAATATACAACATGTAACTTTTGAATTCTTGCAAATTACGTTTCGATCCGTAAAAAAAGCCCCTCTAGTACATTTGTTAAATAACATTACTTTTTTAAAATTTATTTTTAGTGTCAATTTTTAAAAAAAAAAAACCGTGCTTTATAATGTATTGTTTTGATAAGGTAAATAAAAAATTTAATATTTCATTTCATTCTTTAAGAATGCAGTTATTCATTGGTACTTTTTAGAAACTACTAAATAGAGAAATTCGTCTTTACATTTATTTTTTTATAAACTTACAGTCTACCTTTTCACAGTTCTATACTAAACAATTGCATTGCAACTATATTCTACTTCTACATAAAAAAAAATATCCTTAATAGTAATTAATCTGCTTCTCCTCGGTTCAATACAAACCTTTACATCGAAAAATGCACACACACAGCTATTCTCTATTTCTTTGTAAAAAGAAATAAAATATCTATACAAATAAATAAAATTGAAGTGTCTGTTTGTAATTTCAAATTAGCAGCTTTTTACTTAATGCACTAAAAGTATATACGGTACTCATAACAAAAAACCAATTTTTAAATTTTTTGTCTGTCTGTCTGTTTGTTCCGGCTAATCTCGGAAACGGCTGGTGCGATTTTAAAAATTCTTTCACAAATGGAAAGCTACATTAACGGGGAGTAACATAGGCTATATTTTATTCCCGTATTCTTACGGAAACGGAAACTATACGGGTGAACGTGAAACTGAATGCCAAGATGAACGCCAAATTGAACGCCAAGCTGAGCTAATGAAGTCGTTGTTTTGGTTACTGGCGACCGATGCTCTTCATGAGACATAATAGTGTTACGCGCACATGATAATACGCTGACACGTGCCATAATTTTTTATGATAGTTATCTCACTGTTCAGTTAAGTAGAGCATCGGCTGTTTCGGATGCACTTTTAAAAATAATAAATCAAGGCTTCATAAGCAAAAAGCAACGCAAGAAACAAAAAATTGATAAGTTTTACGGTTAGTTGTAATCCTTTCTTTTTTTTTTATTTACATTTTTAGTCACATTTAAACAATACTCCTGGAATTCATTGACCAGATGAACTCAATGTGGCCTCGCGTTGCCATCCATTAAAATAAAATCAGGGACAACTGCTTACGTGAAAAGGCAAACATAAAGCTCCAAGATCTCATCCCTATATTTCACAGTGCCTTATTCAAAGACAAGAAAGTTTGTTCGGGATGCCTTCCCAGACTATCAAGCTTCCACTGCCGTAATAGCCAATTTCTCGTACATTGGAGGACAGGTAGTGGGTCAATGGCTCTCTCCATATGAAAGTATGGAGAGAATCACTGTTTAGGCTGAACCGGGAGTCATGAGTGAAGGGAATGTTCACTCACTGATCCATGTTCCAATCTCTATTATCTCTGCACTGTTTTAAGCAGACTCCCCTGTTCGCAGAACTGAGAAGGACGCAAACAATAGGTCTTCTTTTAAACAGCCCTTTCTCATGAAAACTTCCAAAAACAGTCGCCATGAAGTTCGTAATCCTGTGATTCCATATAACTCACGAGAGAACTGAGAAGCTGTAGCTTATACCTGTGATGCCTCACTATAATGGACAAATTGTGCTTTTCCTTGGTCGTCGTGGAACTTGGACTACCTTGCCTAGGGCTTTCTTGACGAATCTGATACCCTGAAACTTTTTCCATAATTTAAACACGATGCTGAGCGTTAAAATGAATTTTCTACAAATTTGGATTTTGGACTGGCCTGCGCCCAGCTAACCCGCAATTTCCTGTTTCATTCCACTATCTAAACATTGGTGGTTACTCACTTTTTATTGTTTGAATTTTAAATTAACCCAAAAAACCTTAAGGAATTTGGCGAGTTGTGCTGGCAAACGAAATACACGAGCTCTTCTAAATCCTTTTACTCGACTAGCTCTGCCCATACTCAAGTATACGCTTACGTATTCGACACACAATATATGCGTCTTTGTTTCGAAACAGTATTTTTACACTTTATTCGAATCTTTCCATGGTGTTTAGCAAAATATACAAGTTTCGTTAATTTTGAGCACCAGTATAATTAATAAAAATTACTCTACTTCCTCAGTTTCAGTTCTATACAAAAAGCACCAAAAATGCTACTGCATTCTATTTCTATTTAAAAAGAAATAAATTATGACTAAATAAAAATTTCAGAAAACAAAATAAATGTTACAACTTCTCGTATAAGGAATTATAAGAATATATCTAGAATCATCTCTTTAATATAAACGCCAGGTGTTATGCTGCAGAATTACAAAATCCCTTACACGTGTCCCCAACTTCGTTAACATCTCATATCCATATTACCTACATATCATCTCTAATATCTACTATTTAACCTGGAAGGCTATAAGGGTAAACTAAAAATTGCGATTTAAATTTCAGTTCTTGTACTTTTGCGCAAGCTTCGGAGAATTGCAGGACGGGGCTTCGATTGAAAAACGAAATAAGAGAACAGAAATCATGTAAAAATAGCGTAATAAAACAAGATTAAATCCCGCACTTTTAAATAAATGCTGAAATTTTTGTAGTGTTTTTAAAAAATGTGTTCAAAAAAAAAATAATCTATGAATGATTTTCTCTTTACAATTACTTCATCTTCCACTTAAGCATCTTCGGCAATGAGAAGGCAAGGTAATCCTGGCAAGGAGGCCCGAAATTCCCCTCAACTTTCATACAGCTTTACCCTGATGCAATAGCCAGACATAAACTCACCTCTCATCCAATTAAGAAGGATTTCATTCAAGAACTTAATTGTAATCATTCAATTTCAATCTCCGTAGCCAGACTACATACAAGACATATTAAATTAATGAAAATATCCCCTGATGGATGAAGAAATTACAATACTTGCCGCCAATGTCCTGATATATTATCAACTTTCTCCTATCATATTTTTAATTGTACTTCTATATTGGCTGAGCTCTCTAACATAAACCTAAACCTCAGCTGCTTTATTCGTCAATGGTTTTCGGTATTGCAAGGCGTTTTTTGGACGTCTTCTGCGCTATTTGATTTCTCTGCACTACTTGGACAAGACAGTAACAACAACCAGTATAGAAAGTGTGCAATGGAAATATAAGTGCAGTGGGTTGTGCCGTGTGTAATCAAACCAAGGAAAATAATTTACTAATTTGACACATACGAAATACAAGTATGTTCTTTGCAGAACTTTGCATTGGGCTTTCTTTAAATCTAGTTATTCTTAACTTGTCGAAAGTTAAGCAACAAAATGGTTTTTCATTTAATATGTCAACAAACGGATATGTTCTTTTTTTATTGCCCAATCATTTTATTTTATTTATTTAGTGAGAAGGAAAATTTTATTAAAATGTGATTAAGGAAAACTTTGATTTAGCACTTATTTCCATTTTGTTTTGATTGAGAAGTTCTTTTAATCGTTATATTATATCAATCTTCAATTACTTAAAGGGAACTTAAATGATTTTAATTAACTTATTTTTATTCTATGAAGTTTAAATGAATTCAGAAGGATCTGAAGACTTCAGTAGTTTTTTTAAATGATTTTGTTATTTCAATGCCCTTTCTATTTAAAAATCCCTCTCAATTATAGAAACGATTTTTTCAACAATAGTTAGCTTTAATCACCTTTGTGCAAAAGCTAATTAATAAACACATTTTTGTAGATTTTTCGAAACTTCTGAACCAATTCTAGTGAAATTTGGTATGGAAATACTTAAGGCATCACTAGAAAGTGTGTTAGTGGTAAAAATCATTGTACTCTCTTATGTTCTTGATTAAAATTAATAAAAGTACAAGGGGTGATCAAATGAAAAGGTACGAAGCGACATAAAAATGAAACAGTTAAATATTTGCATATTCCGCCAAGGGAGAATGTAGCGAGACATCTCGGGATGCCATTGGAGACTCTGACTGGGATCGGATCATGCGCGGGTGCCCGCATACGCAGGAGAGAGCAAAGGCTCTTATAAAAAGCGGCGTCCAAATGATGCGAGCACAGAATTACTCGAGCACAGAAAAAGCATTAACTCCGATGTGTACTGTGAGACACTCCGACGCCTACGCAGGTCCATCAAGAACAAAAGACCGGGGCTGCTCACGGAGGGTGTGGTTCTGCTCCATGATAACGCGCGTCCACACGTCTCCAGAGTCACACAAATGGAACTGGACAAGTTCCAATGGGAGACGTTGGACCATCCGTCCTACAGTCCGGACATGTCACCCTGCGATTTCCATGTGTTTGGTCCACTGAAGAAACACCTGAAAGGAAAGCGCTTCAACTCGACGTACTCAAGGACACTGTGAAGGACTGGGTCTCGTCACAGCCACAGGAATTCTGGGAACAAGGAATCCTGCGGCTTGTTCATCAGTGGGATCGTTGTGCTTAGGCCTATGGTGTATATTTTGAATAAAGTCTATATTTGTACCCACCGTGTCGTTTCGTACCTTTTCATTTGATCACCCCTTGTATGATTCACTAAAAGTGCATAAACAAAAAAATTTATGCTATTGAAATTTTTCTAATAGTGTCCTCATCCAATTTTCAGATTTTAAATAGTTAATATATTAATTAGTCTAAAATAATTTGAGTCACTGTGTCCTCAATAGCCAAATACTCAGCTCTTCAAGATTAAGTAATTAGATAAAATATTTGGAAGCAGTGAGAGTTTATGTCAGTTACTTATAAACCAATTAAATTTGGCACTGGATCCCATTCATTTATTTATAAACCTAAACATCATTTACACTTTATTTTATACATTTTTAGTTTTTACTCGCTGCATGTTCCTAAAATAAAAATACTATGCTCATAAGCAATAATAGTACTAAATGTATGCAATAAATGCTCCGTAAAATTTCAATTAAAAAAAAAGAGATAAATGCTTAAATGTATAAAAATACCAAAATGGAAAGAAACGAAAGTGACTTTTGAGGAAAGCATAATTTTCAACTTAATCTGTCTCAGTTTATTTTTCAATGTGGTACAATATTTTAAAACGATGAATTTATAGATCTATCTGCGTAAGATTTTATTTATAAGCAATATAAATAATCTTTTATCTATATTTTACTGTAATAATGATAATCATTAATGTATATTACTTTTCCAAAGTACATATACATGTCATAAATTTTTGTCTGTAGAATTCAAACTCTCTAGGCCTATCGTGTATAATGAATTCAGGATAACATGAAATTTTTCACCATAAACAACAACGAAAAGAACAAAAGGAACACTCAAATGATTGTTTGATATTATGGCTTTTCTCAGTTTCTTATTCTTTTCCTTTAGAACATATATTTATTAAAAGAGTAATCCTCTTTTTTAACTGAATCCCTTCCTACAATTCATTTTATAGATCAGCATTTCCATATTTTATTCTGGTTTCACTTAAACAAGTGAATATCCAGAAAACTGCAAGGATCATTTCATTTATTTCTCTCACTAACTGTGTGTTTCTTTAAAGAAAACTAAAAAAAATCCGAGAAGCTACATAAATAATTGATAAGATAAAAAAAGAATCATAAATGTTTTACTCCGGAAAAACAATGTCAGCAGTTCCTTAAAAAAATAACTAAAAACAAAGGAAAACAAACACACACAAGAAATATACATATATATGTATATTTTACATTTATATATTTTTTCTTTTTTGCTGAAAATATATATTCAAGATTGATTTTTATTCCGCTTTTTGCAAAAATATCTGAAATAGCTTTTGGTAAGATTTTTAGGCAACAATATGCATATCTTAAACTCTCAGAATAACCGTTTTCTCTAGCTATATAATAGAAATAAATGGCGCTTTCTTGCAGATAAAAAATGTATTTTAACGATTATTTTGGCCGCTGGATGAAAAAGTGAAATTTGGGGAATATCTGTATTAATTAATTTATAATATAAAGTTATGGACTAATCCATGTTTTTTATTTAAGTTTTCTGAATATGAAACTGCAAGAATTTACTTTAAACAATTTATGAATTTCAAATTAATTGAACTCAGGTTAAGCCCAAACACTCATATTTCTTTAATAAAAGAACATATTGAGAATTGATTTGCTTAGCAAAATTTAAAATTAAATCAAAATCGATGGGGAAAAAATGAAGTTCTTTCTAACATTATTATTTTCGATTTTTAGATACTAATCCTCTTACAAATTCTTCGCAACAAGAGGTTGTCTTATTACTTAAGTTAAAGGAATTGTACTTTATTTTCTTAAGGTATCCGACTACCCTTAAATTATTAATTTTGTCAAAAATTGACAATTTTTTAAATGATTTTATTTTATGGGCCATCTTATTAGCATTATAAAAATACCAAGTTTATCATTTTCAATTCACTAGAAAACACTATAAGGGTTTTAGTAAAAGCAGATGCCATTACTTTAGCCAAGATTTTATACTTTAAAACGCATCATACTCGAAATGTGTTTTTTTTTAAAATAATCAAACGGGGGGTCAGCGATTGCTAAAAAAATGTTGAACATAATTAACTGAAATTTTTTCTGTAAATTCTGTATAACAGTAGAATTGTTTTAAGCTTCAGATTTATCACAATCACTGTTTTATTACAAAATTTATACTGCCTTATGTGAATATAATCACTGTTTTTTTAAGCAAATTCATAAAATAACTGAGATAAAGTGCTCTAGTTTTTGTAAAAAAGAAAATATCCCTTATCCTGAAGGTCATTTTAAAATTGAACAATATAGCGACACATTAGATTGAAAAAAATTTAAAATTTGTTCATAAACCTTTGGTACAGAATAAACCACGTTTATGCTATTTTTTGTCAATTTGTACCTATTTTTTCCCATTTTAGTAATAATAAATTCTTTTTCTCTTCTTAATTTTAGCACATTTTTCTTAAAATGCACTAAACAAATCTAAAAATAACAAAAAAATCCCCATATAGTCTTTTTTTTTAAAAAAAAAACTTGTCGCAACCAGTCGGATATCTTAAATTTATATTAACAGTCATAATCTCAGAAAAACAAGATTCACATAAGCCAAGATACACACGTACATGATGATTTACTTGCATATTTTTCAAAATGTTGAAATTGACACCCTAATCACTAATTAGTAGGTACTGTGACGACAAGTTTTAAAATTTGTCAGCAATTTTTTTCAGTAATATGACATGAGAAAATAATGTCACTTAAGTTAGATTTAACCCGTTTAGTTAAGGTTCCAGAACAGTACACACTTGTGCATTTCTATCCATAACAACTGTTGCCAATTTTTTAAACAAGATGACATAATTTAAAAAGCAATATTAAGTGTGTAACAGTCAAATTAAGCAATGCAAATAAAAAAAGCACAGGAAATGTTTTTAATTCAAACTAAATTTTCAAAGTGTCCACTTTCTTCAGGAATACAGGCTCTATACCTTTTTAAAACAGAACTTGAGTCGTGAGTAATTAGCTAAATTTATGTGTTCCACTGCTTCTGTAATTTCTTTAGCGTAGTTCGATAACATTTTCGATTAATTAAAAAGAATTTAGAAGTGTTTTTTTTTAACTTTTTCTCCGAACTATATACCCCCCCCCTTTCTCCATGCCAGCTTGACGTTTGGATTTCGGGATACCGTGCGTATATATATAAATTTATTCAATAAATATATTAAAACATTTGTGTCAATGTATTAGATATATTTAACAAAAAGTACACTTCGCAAACACAAGTTCTTTTATGTGGGTGCTTTTTTTTATTAACTGAAAATTTTGTTTTTTTTTCTCTACTTTTGAATAAAATTCTTGAATACAATAAAAACAAATTCTTGCCTAATACTTTTTCTCCACTTGCGTTGATATTTTATTAAATTTAAAACAAATGAATATTTCATGATTTTTTGTTTCTTTTTGTTTCTCTAAAGAATTGTTAAAGTTCTTTACTTGGCTTTCCTTCTTATTTTTCTAAATTTGGCTGCTTCAGAATTTAAATATTTTTGTATGGATTAACTGGATTAAAAACACAAAAGATTTTATTATTTTCTCTGTTACATTGTATCAAATTTAATTCCAAAAAATGAATTTTAAAAAAGTATAGCAGAAAGAAAAAACTTGTATTTTATATTTAAGTTTTTTTTTTTTTCAATTGATTTTTCTCAACAGTGATAAATATGCTAGCATTTAACAAAAAAAATATTCCTTATGAAAATCTACTAAATTTTATATGTATTTTTTTTAAAAAATCAGATATGCAGATGCGATTACAGGAACTTCTTATAACTGATTAAAAAATTCGGTGAGTATTATTTTTTTAATTCTCTTTTATTATTAATTTTCAAAGTTGAGTTATTATTGAAAAATTTGCATTGCGCTTAAGAAGTAAAAAAAAACAACTTTTAAGCAGATCCCAAAATGTGCTTAATACATAAAATATATTTTTGCTTGCTTTTTAATCGAAGTATAGTATTCAGCAAGCCCAAAGCATAAGCAAATTTAAATATTTGTATTATTTTTATCTCTTGTTTTTACTGATGAATGCTTTATGTGTAAATTATATTTTAGTGCTAAGCTGATTTTGAAAAAATAATGTGTTGAAAAGAATCAATAAGCATCATTAAAAAAGAATATTTCTAATCAAAACCTTCCATAAATTTTACATTCTTTGTTAAAAATAGTAAAGTTTATTGCTTTCAAAATTATAAAACACATAATTCACTTATACTAAATTTTTGTACTTAGTAAGAAGAGCAAATAAAAATAAAGTAAAAAAACATATATAAAGGAATTATTTTCTCTATCAAAATAACTATGCGCACATACTCATATTTTATGTGCATGCTCATGTTTTATGAACGAATACTCATTAGTGCATAAATCACTCTTTTTTAAAGCAAAATATTCTGTGAGCATAGTTGAAAATAAATGCAAAATAGAAATGGAGTTTTTTTGTTTTTCTTAATATCACGCAAGAGCCAAAACATTATGACCACCATTACATTTTACAATGAACTCGCCTGGATGACGTGGAAGGCACGTGATCAGGGGGAAGTGGTATTTAACTGCTGCAGGAGAGTCTGAAGAATCATTCTTTCACTTACCACATGGTCTGCTCATACCATGAGATTGTGTAATGGCTCGAAGGCTCGGAACAAGTATTTCCAAACCTGCACGACTCGTGGGTTGTACGCGATCTACAGCTGTTAGTACTTATGCAAAGTAGATGAATGACGGTGAAACCAGAAGTAGACGACATGGTGTTGGACGTCCACACGCTATCAAAGAAAAAGGTCGTCGGAGACTGTCTCGCATGGTGAAGCAAAACTGGAGCCAGACAATGGCTCAGCTTACAGCCCAATACAATGCAGGGCCAAGTAGAATAGTATCGGAGCACACTGTTCAGCGGACACTATTGGATATGGGGCCACGCAGGAAACGTCCCACTCGTGTGCCTTTGCAGACCAAGCGTCATCGCCAACTGCGCCTGCGCTGGGCCCAGGAATACGCCGGATACGCTGTCTTCCATGCGAACAGTTGCTCCCTCAATGTACAGTAGGTCATACACAGGTCGGTGGTTGCGGTATTATGCTTTGGGGGAGGTTCTTTTGGACGTCTCTGGGACCCGTGATTGTGGTAGAGCAGACCATGAATGCTACAGGGTATCTGAACATCATTGCGGACCAGTTGTACCCTTACATGGCCTCTGTTTTTCCAGCTGGAAATGGAATGTTCAACAGGACAACGCCCCATGTTGGAGGGGTTCTAGGAACATGATGCGGAATTCCAGTTAATGTCCTGGCCGCCTAACTCACCGGATCTCAGTCCGATAGAACACATTTGGGATGTGATGGGACGGCAACTCAGAGTTCAAACACAACCAATTCGTAATATCTCGGATTTGCGTGTCCGTTGCTTAAACATCTGGTACAATCTTTCTCCGGCCATCTACCAAGGACTTGTGGCCTCCATGCCAAGGCGGGTTGAAGCTGTGTTGCGCGCCAAAGGTGGGCCAACTCGTTATTGACAGGTGGTCATAATGTTTTGGCTCTTGAATATATATAATCTAATCATGTCTACTAAAGGGTTGCAGTATACAATTCTCTTTTAAAATCTTATTTTGAAAATCTTAACGTCCAAACATAACTGTAAAATTCGTGTTGTTAATATTTCCAAGAGCTGGAAAGGGTTTATTTTTGTTTAGTATGAACAACATTTGCTTTATTATAATTTTTAACACATTTTAAAATATATTCTATAAAATACACCTGTATTTTTATACAAAACTCAGAGTATTATAGTGAGAGAAAACCATACATTTAATTGAAAATATTTCAGAAGATATATAAATGGTCCTATCAGTCTCCAAGTACAACTTTTATACTAAACATTGCTTGCTTAACCATTTTAAATTCAGGCAAGATATCAAAAAGAAATGCAAAATATTTTTTTTTGGTAATGCATTTGCCAAAATCCCTTGAATGACAGAATATTTTCGGGAAAATTGATTTTCGATCCAAATACCCACCATGCAGAATTAAGAAAGTTTGAAAACGATGTCTACTTTTATAAAAATTGTTGAACCAAATAAGCAATGGCACACTTCTTCATACATCTGACAAAGACTTCCTGACTACTATTAGGTATAAAGAGACTTCAGAGCGCTTAATTTTGAATTTTAAGTGGCGCAGTTTTCTCTGCGTTTCCATTAATTGACTACAAAGTTTGTCCACATAAGGTTCAGCTTGTCTACGGATATTTAGAAAGAGAAAATATTCTCTACATGGATTGACCAGCCAGATTTCCTAACCTTAAACCTATAAAACATGTCTGGGCTCGTGGGTGGGAAATGCTTCGTTCACTGCGAGAATCGTTTCAGAACTAAAAACTGCCCTGCAGCAGGATTGAGGTTCATTTCCTCTTTTCCAGTATGACGTTCTGCTGTCCAAAATATTTGGCTGTGAAAAGAGATCATACCCCACTTTAGATTTATTTTCAGTTTGATATCACATCATGGATTCGGGATATCTTTGCAAGGTGAATTTTACTGATGATTATGTTTATTAAAAATCTCTATTAGAATAAAACTACGTCAAATTTCACGTCCCTCTTTGGTTCAAAATTACGCGGACCATCCCCAAAAGCCCTCGTGTAGCTGAACAGTGGGACGTTAATATTCACTCCCTCACTCACTTATCTCCCTCTTCATTATTTATCTATTTTTATGTTAAAAAAATTTCAAAAGTAAAATCGAAATATTATGCATATTTTTAATGTACTCAAGTATTATATCATCAACAGATTTCGGCAAATCCAAACTCGTCAAGAAAAGGTGCAATATGCAGCCAATAAGGGAAAGTGTTCCCGCTCATGTACGGATACAATAATAATAACTATGATTGCATTTGGTAATATATTTTTAATTGGTGAATTTTTTTTATTTGACTAAATGGGTCAATGGTATAATGCCTAAGTACCTATTTTAGTCATAAAATTTATTCTAGAGCCGGAAGTTCGACAAAAACGGAATAAAAATTTCATCTATTTTTAAATATGGTTTTTACTAGGTTGAAACTCTCTAATACTGTTTTTATATTTAAATAAATTCTTCCTCAATTTGAATTTTTAAAAACTAAAATCTCATATTGAGCTTGAATCTAAAACGCGCGCGCATGCTTGTTATTTTATCTAAAATCTCAGGATGGGGATAAAATCTTTACAAATTTTCGCTCTACTTTAAAAGCAAGCTTTCCATTTATACTTGTCAAAAGTTAAGTGCGTAAGATTTTCATACTGAACATGAGGAAAATAATAAGGTATTTTTGCATTGATAACTTTCATTTCGCTTAGGGCTGATACATTAATAATTTTTACTCAATTAAAACATGGTTTGATTTAATGTAAAAATGAAACATTCCATAAATGCAATTCAATAGAGGCTTAGAAAAAATCCTATTCTATTTCTATATTTTACTTTCAAAATTAAAAGAGGTAGCATTTCTTCTTACTAACATTAGCCATTCGTACGCAGGCATAAGGAAAAACTTTGAAAGCGATTATGGAATTGTGTAAAAAAAAGTTAGAATAAATAAAGCAGAGAAAATAATTTAAAATGAAATAATTAATAATGAGTTAATCCCACCCATTTTTAAAGAAACTTAAATGCATTAATAATATAATAACCAATAAAGTATTCGCGTATAGCGTTGGACCTTTATATTTTTAAATGATAATAAATTTTATAACCCCTAAAGAAGTGTTTAAAATTAGAATATAAATAATGTTAAATATAAGGAATGTGTCGCTTTAATACAAGCATATTGTTCATATAAAATTGCTTCTTACGAACAATATTTTTCATTGCATAAAATATTGACGAAATTTAATTCGAAAAAAAAACCATATTGTTACTTTTCTTTACTTGCTTAGGAAAAAAGAAAACCTGCTCGTGTAGATTGAAAGATAATGAGAAAAAGCATTTGGAGCTTAGCTTTAATTTTTATAATTTGCTTCTTAACAGCAGTTAAAAATCGCTCCAATTTTTCTTCTTTTAATAACACTAGTGAGATTTTATAAGTTTCAGTAAATGGTTTCGTCTAAAACTCAAACTGTTAACTCACCAGAATTTTCTTTTTCGTAAATATCCTAAAGAGAACATTTAATCTTAATTTATCTGTACTCTAATTTGCTTTCAGTTTACTAATAAGAATTCTATTTCTGATTTATTAAGCTTAGTTAAAAAGATTTTCTAATGAAGAAATGTTCCTCAATAAATCAAAACTGCACACAGTTTTTAAATAATATATCAACACCAAATCCAAATTATTGTAGAAGATTTTTATTTTATAGTTGAAAAATTATTGCGGTTATTATTAAGAACCATTATTATTAACTTTCTACTTTATCTTTATTATCTTTGTTTTAAATGGTGATGCGTGGATAAATAATGTTTCAAAAAAAGGTTTAGAATTAAAAAAAAGTATAATTTATATATTTTTGCTTTTAAAAGAGAGCGTTTATTTTTTGTGTAATGAAATATTTAAAAATGCATAAAAAATTATAGCATGTAATTATGAAACTTAAGATTCTTAGTGCATTTATATGTTTTTACTGATATCATACACTCGTGTGTAACTTGTTCCCCAGAAATGAAATACGAAGGCAATTCGGAAAATAAGCTCCGAATCACTGTAGAAAACAAACTACGACATAGGGAGAAAATATTTATTTACATATCAAAGGTACAACACTCCTCTATTTTTTCAACATAGTCTCCCGCATTATTTAAGCATTTGGTCGTACCACTTTACCAATTCCTTCTGTGTATTAAGTGGACACATGCGCTTCAAACCAATTCGTCACAGAGTTTTTAAGTTCCCCTGCGTAGCGAAATGCTGTTCCCCAAGTCGCCTCTTCATTGCAGTGATTAGATCAGAGGTGGCCAACTCGCGGCACGCGTGCCACATTGTGGCACGGCTGATCTGTAATAGTGGCACGCGAAGATTTATTGAAAAATTAAATTTGAAAAGATAATAAAAATTGAAAAAAATTTACAGTTATATTGAAACGCGGTTGTCTCAGACAAAAAAAAAAGACATAAAAAATTATTTTAAATATACTTAATTGAATTACAATAGAAAATTATAAAGTATAGAAAATACTTCCTTCATTGTTGTGTGAGATGGTTTTTCAAAGGAAATGCACTCGTGAGATTTTGGAATTTGATGTGGAGCATGTGTTTTATATATAAAATATTTGGAAGAAAATACACACACACAAACAACGAACTTCCCAGTGAGTGTTTGCTACTCAGATTGGCTTTGGGATTTAGATTTTCTTACCGATACTAAGAGATATTTAAATAATTTAAATTTAAGACTGCAAGGAAAAATTATACTTTTCCTATCAATCATATATCTCCTTTTCTTTCAATTTTGGGGATAAAGATTATTACATTTCCCATCTATCACATTTCACACTATCAACCAAAGTTAATAAAGCCCCGAGTTGTAACAGTTTTAAAAGTTCAATATCCATTTTGAAAGATTTATTCAGTGCTAGGTTTGATGATTTTCAAGAAGATAAGGGGGGGGGGGCGCTGATTTTTTTCATACACTTTCCTTCCCCCTTATAATTTCTCGGAATGACGTTTATTGTTACCAGCATGAAATCCAAATCGGAAATATTGACCTACTGCACCATACTACACCGAAAAGCAAATATAAGAAACTTATTTGAACTGCAAGAAATCCGAATTATATATTGAATTTTGAAAATTTGTACGAGCAAGCAATTTTCAACAATAAACAAATGTTGAACAAATGCTTTTGTTACGAATGTAATAAAATCAAAATATAGCTGAAAATTTACAGATATACACTTAAAACAACATAATTTTGTTAGCATCTTCGAATACTAATCTTAATATAGATGACTTCATTAAAAAAGTCTACAAAGTCAAAAGTCACTTTAAGAAAGTACCGACTGTTTAATAATTATTTAGAATTAGATGTCTCAAGTTACTCCTTTCTTTTTTTATAGCTAAACTAACTCATAAACCTGTAAGAAATTTATCAACAACTAGCTGTTACTCGCCCGCTTCGCTGGGTATTTCATGATGTTTTATACATTTTTACTGCTTATGTATAAATTATTGATATCTAAGTCCTAGCATTAAGAATTCGATTGTATTGAGAAATATATTTAGACCTGTAACTGTCACCTCTTGATAAATAAAAAGGGCAGAACTTATCTAATTTGTATTTTCTAAAAATCTCTAAAATTGAAGTATAGAATGATGTTTGCTCTTTCGTAACCCAAAAACCAAGTGGATTCCCGCAAAACCAATTTTCGCGGTGGATCTCTACTCCGTAAATTGAACATGCAAGCCAAATTTCAAGTCTAAATCAAACAGAAAAAAATAAAAGTTTTACTATCAATATCCCCGTAATCCCGTGTGTGTTGAGAGCCGTTTTTCAAAATAACCTCTCTTAGCGGATTTCAATTCAACAAAAGAAAAATGCAAACCAAATTTCATTATTATAGTCCTTGTAGCTCGAAAAAAGGATTTTTTTTGTGTCAATACGTCCCAGTAACCCCTGCACCCCTCCGCAGAACTTTATTTACTTAAAATACATTCTTAGTGCATCCCTATTCAACAAAAGAAACATGCTTAAAAATTTCAAGTATATGGGTCTAACAATTAAAAACAGGAATATTTTTCTGTAACTCCTCTTGACCTCTCGCAACCATCCTTAGGGGTCAATTTTCGTTTTACTCTTTATTAGAGGAATTATATTCCATGAAAGGAACATGCTTACCAATTTTCAAGCAGGATGATCAAATAGTTTAAAAATGGAAATATTTATCGATTACGCTTCTTAATCTCCCAAAATTAAACTTGGTAGTTGATATTCGCAAAACCCATTTTGTAGCGGTTCTCTACGAAAGGAATCTGCTTATCAAATTTCAAGACTGTACGTCTAATAGTTTAAAAATGGGGATAATTATCTATAACGCCACTTGAGCCCCCGCAACGCCACTTCGGTGTCTGTTTTCACAAAACCCATTTTGTAGGGGAATTGCACTCTATGAAAGGAATCTGCTTAGCAAAATTTGTGCGTCCAATAAATTAAAAATGCAAAAAAAATTATCAATAACGCCCCTTGAACCCCCGCAACGCCACCTAGGGGTCTATTTTCACAAAACACATTTTCTAGTGTATCTCTATCTTATGAGAGGAATCTGCTCACCAAATTTCAAGACTGTGCGTCTAATAGTTTAAAAATAGAAATAATTACTTATGTCTGCCCTTAACCCTCCGCAACACCCCTTGGGGTCAATTTTCCCCAAACCCGTTTTGTAACGGATATGTACTCCATGAAAGAAACATTCCTACCAATTTTCAAACAGGTAGGTCAATTAGTTTAAAAACGAAACAATTTATCTATTACGCCACTTAATCCCCCGCAACGCCACTTAGAGGTCTGTTTTCCCAAAACCTTCTTATAGCTGATCTCTACTCTATGAAAGAAATCTTTTTTTTAAATATAAAGACTGTGCGTCTAATAGTTTAAAAATGGAAATAATTATCTATAACGCCCCTTAAGTCCCGGAACGCCACTTGGGGGCAATTTTCACGAAACCCATCTTGTAGCGTATCTCTACCCTATGAGAGGAATCTGCTTACAAAGTTTCAAGACTGTACGTCTAATAGTTAAAAAATCGGAATTTATAACGCCCCTTGAACCCCCCCCCACCCCCGCAACACCCCTTGGGGTCAATTTTTTAAAAACCCATTTTGTAGCGGATATTTACTCCATGAAAGAAACTTACCTACCAATTTTCAAGCAGGTAGGTGAAGTAGTTCAAAAACGGATATATTTATCTATTACGCCTCTTAATCCCCCGCAACGCCACTTAGAAGTCTGTTTTCACAAAACCCGTTTTGAAACTGATCATTATTCTACGAAAGGAATCTATTTATCAAATTTAAAGACAGTGCGTCAAATAGTTTTAAAATGAAAATAATTATCTATAACGCCCCCTAAGCCCCTGCAACGCCACTTGGGGGACGATTTTCACCAAACTCATTTTGTAGCGGATCTCTACTGTATGAAAGGAATCTGCTAACCCAATTTCAAAACTGTACATTGAGTAGTTTAAACATGGAAACAATTATTTATAACGCCCCTTAACCCCCGTAACGCCCCTTGCGTTTCGTATTTCGGAAAATCCGTTCTTAGCTGATGTCTACTCTATGAAAGGAACATGTCTACCAAATTTCAAGTATGTAGGTTGAATAGTTCCAGAGATATCGTGATTAGTCAGTCAGTCAGTCAGTCAGTCAGTCAATCAGTCAGTCAGTCAGTGAGTGAGTCGCTTTTCTCCTTTATATATATATATTACAACTTTCACGCACTTTTATTCTTTAGGAGATCCAGTTAGATCAGCGTTTCTCTAACTGTGGGGCTCGCCCCCCCCCCAGAGGGTCGTGATAACTCTACGAGGGTGGGGTGAGCATATTGAAAAGTCAAAAACGGATGATTATTTTAAAAATATTAATTTACTGAGTTAAACAAACAAAATACATTCTTACATAATAAAAAATAAAATATACATTTACACTGATATAATACACTCATAAATATATCTGTAATGCACAAGGTGTTTGATAATTAATTTAACAATACTAAGCTAAGAACAAGTTTAATAATTACCAATGACCCCATGGGCTTGTCATGTATAAAACTATATTAAAAAATTAAAGGTTATCTTGATAATTTGTATGGTTTATAATTAATCCCTTAATTTCTGATTAAAAGTTATGCGATTCAGTCCCCAATACCCTCATTTTCCACGTAGGCGCGGGTATGTGATGTATTGGGGAGGATAACGAATACATAAGCAAATCCTCTGGAATAAGTGGACCTCCTCTTATTCCTCCTCTGGACAGCTAGCTAACCGTTGATGAAGTCCAACTGTTTCAAAGAAAAAGAATTTTTTATATATTATAAACACCACTTTTATAAATAAAACAGAAAGAATATATATTTCAAACAGCTTTTAATGGACAATTGCTTAGTACCTAAATGGTTAATTGGAAAGGGCGGCTATTAATAGGCCTGGTTATTATATTAAGATATACTTATACCAAGTACTGTTCTTGTTTTTTCGACACTGCAAAAGGACATCTGTTCTCTTTACAGGGATACATAAATTGCTCATGTACAGGGACGGCAAACATAAGCCAATAGGGACAGTAAAAATCCTAATGTTAAAAGTAATCGAAATCTCCAGGGGGCGCTGACATCGTGAGGGACAGTGAAAATTTCCCTTGGTAGCAAAAGAGAAAATTTTTGAATATTGTTTTTCATGCTAGTAGTATATGTGTCTATGTAGTATTTTTGTTTGGGTAAAGCAAATTTTCTTTGGCCATCGGTAAGTATTTTTCCCCCCATTATTCTACGATTATTATTGAACAACAACATTGTTTTAAAAACTAATTCCGTATTGCTTTTTTCTTTATTATAAAGAATCATTTAAAAAAAATAAAAACCGCGTGTATTCTTTGAGGTTGTGGATGAATTCAGATTGATTTGTCTTTTGAACCGATTTTTGTGTCAAACATGCAGTAATCTATAATCAATGCAATGCAATTTAAAATATATTTATTTCACTAGGAACTAATTGATTTTAGTGTCAAGCATGCAGTAATATATAATCAATGCAATTAAAATATATTTAATTCAATAGGAACTAATTGAATGTAGTGTCAAACACGCAGTAATCTATCTATGATCAAGAAAATTTAATCTATTGTAATAATAATTTTGTTTTTATCTTTTTTCAGTAATAAAGGATAGTTGACGGAATTCTTTGTAGGTATCAAAAATAAAAACTCATATTTTTTTTTTTTTTGCATACATTTGTGTGTTTTTATTATCAATATTTCTTTTTAAAACTGACTAATTTAAAAATGATTATTTAACTATGGATAGCTTTATGTGTGTTGAATGTGATAAGACCCCTTCTCTACTGTTTCGAACTTATATCGACATGCAAAATCGATTCATAAGGTAAGTATGAATAAACAGGTAAGATGTAACATTTGTAGTGTAGAACTCATTTCTAAAAAAAGCATTGGAGGATCGTGTTGATTTAGTACATAATATCTGAATAGAAAAGGATACGCATAATTTTAACACTTAAGAAGATTTCAAGTTATGGAAAGAAACCATAGAAAAACAAACTACTTCCTTGTATGTTAAGAATACTGGAAGTAAATCTGGTAAAACAGGTGAGAAAATAATCTACTTTTACTGTCATCTTAATGGTTACTATAATGCAAGGGGCACTGGCGTAACGTGCAACCCCCGCACTGCGGGGGAGCCCACAGCCTGACTGATGCCATTAACGTAGATTTTCTCAAAATTCACTTTGCATATTTTAAAATTGAATTTTTAAGTGATTTTCCAATTGGCGATCCAAAGTCATTCACTTCAGCCAAATTCATAACCAGATCAAAAAACATTTTTTTTTTTACTTGCTGTAATCCCCGTGACGAGAGAGAGATACTTTTCTCCAGCAGTTTTCTTTTTAAACATAAATTACTGACAGATATAAAAAAAAAATCAGGCTGAAAATCAGATAAAATGCTAGGAAGATTATAAAAATTCATCACTGTTACAAAAAAGTATACCGTACATTAGCTATAGGGAGGGGGGAAAAGATATGATTTACTTTTCAGGAAGCAACAAATCGCCGTCTTTAATCCCCCCTAGTGTATTTCATTTTCATTTAGCTAAGTTGTAAATAACGTACATCTGTTATGCCTTTTTCTAGTAAAATAATTTTACGATACTTGGAAAAGCACAGGAAGGATTTTAAATGAAAATTTGATCCAGATTTATGAGTATTCATTCAAATGAAGCATAATGAGAGAAGAAAGCATAATGGAATGTATCAGTTCTTTTTTCATGGAATAATTTTTGCATCAAACAAAGAACTCTCCTTATAAAAAGTTGCAGTATTTATGCTAGAATATAATCAAACTTTAGATTAAGCACATCCTAGGATGCAGAAACTAAAAATAAGGTAAGTGATACTTTTCTTTCATAAGAATTTCACATCGAAAATTATTTTACATTGTTTTGGTGTTCATTTTTATTTTAGTTACCAGATTTTCTGTCGTTAGATTTCCCATTTTAATGAATATTATAATACTCTCTAATGTCATACATTATTTGCTTCGTTTACTCAGACTCCGTTTGATTTTGTATTCAGTTATAAGTTTAATATTAAACGTTTTTACGTGATGTGTAATGGTTTGGAAATCCTTTGTATCTATATATATAAAGGAGAAAAGCGACTCACTGATCTGACTGACTAATCACGAAATCTCTGGAACTATTCAACCTACAGACTTGAAATTTGGTAGACATGTTCCTTGATAGAGTAGACATCAGCTAAGAAGGATTTTCTGAAATTCGGAACGCAAAGGGCGTTACGGGGGGTTAAGGGCTTTAATAATAACTGTTTCCATGTTTAAACTACTTGATGTACAATCTTGAAATTGGGTAAGCGGATTCCTTCAGAGAGTAGAGATCCGCTACAAAATGAGTTTGCTGAAAATCGACCCCAAGTGGCGTTGCAGGGGCTTAGGGGGCGTTATAGATAATTATTTCCATTTTAAACTATTTGACGCACTGTCTTTAAATTTGATATATAAATAGATTCCTTTCGTAGAATAATGATCAGTTACAAAACGGGTTTTGTGAAAACAGACTTCTAAGTGGCGTTGCGGGGATAAGGGGCGTAATAGATAAATATATCCGTTTATAAACTACTTCACCTACCTGCTTGAAAATTGGTAGGT
>BMAO01008903.1:0-27644 GCA_019973975.1 Trichonephila clavata | reverse complement strand
CGGAAAATAATGCATATTTTATTGGAAGGAAAGTTGCCCTTTTCATAAAATTTAATGTTAAAAGTCCCTACATAATTATTTTCTATTCACACCACGTCACAGACTTTTGGCTGGGAGCAACAAAGATTACTCGTGAAAAATTAAGCTGCATGAATTGATAAGACTTTTCCCTGGACGAAATATTATGTCATGAGATTTCGTTAGCAAAAGAAATTATTTTAATCTCAGATATATAACTGAGCAATTAAAGTTTTCACTTTCACTGTAATATTATTCTTCCGTGAAATTGAGATTGCCGTTTTATATGAGTGCATCAATTAAATAGTAGGATACAGGAAAAAAACAATAATAATAATAATAATACATTTGAAATAAACAAAGCAAAATTTGTAATGCGAATATGTATTGTATTCCAGTACAACAAGGTGTAATTTGCCTTAATAAGAAATGTTTAAGGAATATCTAAAGTAAGTAACCTATTTACTATATTACATTTAGTTTATAAATAAATAATAATTCAACCAAATTAATATAAATATTATATTGATTGAACCATATTTGTAATATGTGATAAATAAAAATACTATACATGAAAACATACGCAGATAAAATATTTTTTATAACACATATAGCAAAATTTGCCCAAATGTTGTGCGCTTATGTTGAAAATCAAACACAATTTGCATATTTTCTGAATATCTTGAAACTTTTTTAAAAAGAGGAAACCAAATGTTAAAAAAAATTACAAATTTACAGTGTTGATTACGTTAATGCCCAAGTTCGTGTAGGTTGTATATTTGCAGGAAAATGTTTTAAGGCACCTTTTCAATTTTGCTGGTTAGCACATCTTATCAACATTGATAGAATATTTTTGTAGTTTTTGGTGACGTTCAAAAGCCACCCATTAAAAATATCCATAGGAGAACGGGAAATCTTCAACATACTTAACGAGGGGCCGAATCAAGTGCAAACTACACGGATGTTAAAGTAATAACCTATGTTGTATGCACTTTATGGGAACTACTTATGAGACCTGAGAAAAGTCGTCCAAGATCCGCAACAATAAAAGAAGATCTATATGTGTTCATCACAATGAAAAACTACCAAAGTGCAACAATTCCTCTATAGTCTCATAAACTGCATGTGGCCTCTGGGACCCAAATTATAAAAAAAAATTGTTTTACTAGAAGTTGCGTTGTTTGGGACTGCGCACTTTTATTTTTGTTCACCTCTACACACAAAGAACCCCATTTAGCATTATGTAGCAAACATCCCCATTAGAGTAGAGTTCAGTTGAAAACCGTACTTTTTACTCAGGTGTTTAGGTTTAGCTCATTGAATCTAGATTCACTACTTACCTACATTTGAAGGACATGCCCTTTTGTTTGATACTGGTGTGTCAGAGTAAATTTGGAGGGCGTAGCTTGCATCATGTTCGATAGGCGGGCAGATGTCCTTGTTTTTGTCAGAGCATGTTTAGCATATATTCCTTGTTTTCTTCTATTTTCGTAGTTTTTGCGAGATAGAATAATAAGATCTTAGATTTCTATGTTTGTATTTTCAGGAATACGATTGGCTCTGGTGTCTTTCTTTATGGGTGACAGCACTAGTCTAAATTTGGATAGTCTAGGACAGGGGTGACCAACCCCAATGACCATTATAATCCCGCGATCCGCATAAAAAATATATACCTATATATTAGATTTGGACTCGTTACAAACGAATATTGAATTAAAATTTAAAACAAAATGAGCTATTATTACTGTTTTTATTATTTTTTAATGCATACAAACACATACATCATAATAATAATGCAATAACCAAACAATGGTTAATTTATTTAATTAGTAGATATTTGCTTCACAATTATTTCACTTAGTTTTTGCAAGTCGATCTGATTGCGTGTATTTGCACGTTCTAAAGGATGTTGCAGGCTCACGTCCTTAAAGTTTGAGCTCAATTTAATTTCCATAAATTTCATATTTATTTGCTACAAAACACTACACTTAAAACAAAAATATTGCACAAATAATCGTATTTTCTAATGTTGTAATGAAGCTCGTGGGTCGCAAAATTAGACAAAGTTGGGCCAAGTGAGGCCATCTGTTCGTGGTTTGGCCACCTATGGTCTAGGGTGAGAGAATATTAACGTCGCACTGATTAGTAACACGAGGGCTTTTGGCGACGGTCCGCGTAATTTTGAACCATGGTCAAGTGACGCGGATGACACCTGAGCTGGCACCCCTCTCTCCTAACTACCACACCACACCAACGGGAGGACGTTTGAGCTCTCGACAGATTTAATGTGCATCGCTCCCCTACACGGCGGATCTTTAGTGGTACTAGGATCGAACTCATAACACGCTAGCCATGATCCGATGCCTAGACCACTCGGCCACCGCGGCCGCACTTATGGTCTAGGAGATGAACTTTTGTATAGTGAGAATGTTAGCCAGATGGATCGGTCAACTATATCTCTAGACTTATTTATGTTGCACTTGTAGATTGTTTTAGGAAAGTTTGAATAATTTATTTGTCATCTCCGAAAACTACTTAGTGTATAAAATCCTTATTATTAACATGAGAATTACTTTGAGATCGATTCATAAATTTTTCCATTACCAGCATGTTGTTAAAACTACAAAATAGAAAGATGTTCACATATTTCCTATTACCGCTTACCTTTCCGTTTTGTAGCTCCGTTTGCGCTTAATTCTATGTATGTTTAATTGCTTAGATGCAACTAAGATACAATTAAGTTTAATATTTGATATTTTAAAATGTCATCTTAATTTTGAGCATATTTTAATTATGAATAAATATGTATTTCCTAATGTCTATCATTTTTTTAAAACTTAATATAAATATTTCCTAATAGTTTTAAAAAGTTTTCAAACGAATTCATTATTTATTTTACTAAACCATCAAATAAAAGGTGTTTATGCAAATTATTTTTAATAAATAATATCCGTCCATCCCTTTTGGCCGATAGAAAACGTTAATTTATCATATTACGCTATTATCTAATTATTTCTGGCCGACATAAAATTTAAGCTGCCAAATTCTTAGAGAAGCTATAAAAGCACGTTAATAAAAAATAAAAATAAAAGTAAAGACACGTCATTTACTAAAGATAGTCATTTTGTATTAATGTCATTATTTAATTCATACATATTGGGATTTTTGACGCCATTAATTGACGACTAAAATCCAGCCCGATTTAATTCTTGCCATATGAAATTAATTAGAGAAAACATTAAATTAACGGGAAAAAATTGTTTATGCACTTATCGAGAGCTTTATTTATGTTAATATTAAAGGCAACAAAAATGCATTAGTTTTACTTGTTATCAAAAAAAGGTTTAATTTAGCGCAGCAAGACTGATAAATTTATACCTATCTCCTACTATCTAAATCTCTTCGAAAATATTTCCAAATAAAGTTATTAATTAGAGAATCTCACCTTAAAATATTGAGCTTGGTGTACTTTTTTTTTAAAAAAAAGAGTCATTTGAAAGACTTAAATTTCAAACAAAACAATTTAAATGTATTTAATGTCTTTTAAAATTGCCCTCATGCAAAAAGAAATAAATAAATTCCGTATAATCTGGCGTATAACGCGCACTTTTATCACAAAACACGAGATCGAAATTTACGGGTGCACTTTATACGTCCGATATAAAAAAAATCATAGCTACAAAAATAAAAAAGAATTTAGCATAAGAAAAATTAGACTTCTATATAGATCGAAAATCGTTTGTTTGAAAGAAACGACTTACCTAATGAAATTAAAGGATTCAGATTCTAAAATATATTATTTTTTTTAAAACCCGGGATAACACCTCGAATAAATGGCTTAAGGACATACCAGCATTGAACACACTCACATCTCGTTCTTTCGTAAAAATGGGGGTGTGCATTATACGGCGAATATACCTAAAAATTAAAAATTGCAGCTTTAAAGTATAGGTGCGCTCGTTATGAGCTGGGTTTTACGGTAACTAGATATATAATTGCGAAAGGTTTCTCGTTATGAGCTATATTTTACGGTAACTAAATAAATCATTGCGAAAGGTGTGAGGGTCTTAAAATATAATACAATTTATTTTTTGAAAACAATGGTAAAACTGTAGATATATTACTTATAATTCATTTGCAATTATTAAATGTATTAAAATATTCAAATAAAAATGCTTGTTCTGTAATCCATGAGGTATTGAATTTTATTCTCTTGCAGTTAATAAATATATAAAAACATGAAATTTAATTATTTATTCTTTTCATTTCTGTAATTACCACAATAATTTCTTTCTTTTTTGCATTAAAAATCCATATATTTATACGCACCCAATTTCAAATTTTTACTTACATTATTTACCCCATTAGATCATATGAACTTGTTGAAATACATTTGAAGTAATCGCGATATCCATAAAAGAATTATTATTAAAATGTGTGAATGTAAAAGGAAATATTCATTGAAATATGTGATATTAATATAATATATATGTTATTCTTATTAAGTTAAAACTGCATCCGTCATATTTTACAAAACTCTCTCTCTACAAATGTTTCTATCTGTAAACCATTAAATCAGGATAACTTTTTTATATGATTTTTAGAAGATTATTTATATGCTAAGACTGCTAAATAAACATATATTTTAGTTAAAGCAATTGTTATCTTATATTCCTTTCTCAATATTTATGTTAATAAAACTCTATTCACAGTGATTTATATTCAATATACATATTTTAGAAATTCGAATAAATTCAATGCTACGATAGTGAAACTTAAGAAACAAGGGATTATATTCTCATTTCAAAACTCCAATTTCAATAAAATATTACAAACCAGTTACAAAAGTGGAGATATTTTAGAAGAGATTAAAATGAGAGAGAGAGAGAGGAAACTGATTATTTGTTTAAAGAAAACACATATGAACTTTTTTTTAGTCAATATTAGCTTTTCTCTCCGAAAAAATGTTAAAAAATCGTTGCCATGCATCAAAGAAATGAGAACATAAATTTTTGGAATTTCCACTTTCTGTCCAATAGCTGTCCTTTAAATCCAGTTTAGTCCTTTGTTTTGTCGAAAATTAAGTAGCTGCAACGAAGCGGATGATCTGTCTAATTTATTTTAGGGGTGTCAAGAGTTATATTCTCAAACGTAGTGTTATCAGTTTCCTTGCAGGCAATGAAAAATTCTAGTATTTGTTTTCATTTTTTGTGCTATTTATAGTGATATTCGTTGAAATGCCATTCTTTTGTGAAAGTGTTGTATTTTTATCTCAGATCTTAGACGAAAGATGTTTCTTTATAGCGAATTCCTTGGGTTAGAAAAATGCATGCTTTGTGTTATTTTTTTTACTAATAAACTACATGTAGAAAGTTAATAAAGATGCTGATGTTTTTTTCTGAGTAAACTTATTAAACTGCAATGCTAATAGGTAAATAAGTTTTTGATAAATATTTGGCATGCTTCTGATGCAATTGTAAACAAAAATTAAATTAAACATTCTACAATTTTATTTAAGCTTTTAGTTAAAATAATTCATTATTTTACTTATATGTGTACTTAATAAAAATACTCAGAAAAAAATGAATTAATAAACTTTAAATTTTAAACTAATTTTTCAGTGTCTTCACAAATAGATTGCTTCGACATTAGAAACATTAATTATTTCAGGAATGAGAAGGAGTATTTGGAGTCTCTTATTAAGGAACTCAACTTATTACGAGATAGTAGAAATTTACTAAGAAAATGAATTACTGCATAAGAATTTCAAAATGTCAGCCATCTCTTATAGGTGTATGCAAATGAAATGAGATGATTTTTAAAAAAAAACACAATAAATTTGCGAAAACTGTTAACATTTCTTTATTCGAAATAATATCCATCGCTAGCTACACATGTTCCCTATCTTTCGGGCAATTTGTGAATACCACGCCAAAAAAATGATCGGTCTTTTGAGGCCAGCCAGTCATCAAGTCAAGATTTGACGTTTTCATAAGAAGTGAATCGCTGGTCAGCCAATGCGTGTCCCAATGATGTAAATAGGTGGTAATCGGAAGGAACCAAGTCTGGCGAGTAAGCCGCATGCGCTAAGGGCTCCCAGCCGAGCGCTTTAACGATGTCCTTGGTCGGTTTAGCACGGTGGCTAGGTGCGTTGTCATCAAGAAAATCCCTTTGTGCTGCTGTTTCTTGTAATGCTCGCGTTTTTCGAGTATAGCATCGTTCAAATTAAGTAATTGTTGCTTGTAGCGATCAGTAAGTATTAACGGTTTCGCCGGGTTTTAGAAGCTCATAATAAATTGGTTGCTCCTGATCCCAGAAAATACACAGCATTGTCTTTCTGCCGAAGCGATTCGGCTTTGCGGTCAATTTGGACGGCTGTTCGGGGTCAACATATGATCGATTACTCTTGGGAGTCTCAAAATAAATCAATTTTTCATCGCCAGTCATAATACGATGGAGATATGACTTGCGTTTGTAGCGGGCAAGCAACATTTCGCACGCGATTTTTCGGTTTTCCTGTTGACGATCCATTAGCTCGTGTGGTACCCATCTACCGACCTTTATTATCTTGCCCATTGCTTTGAGACGACGGGAAACAGTGCTCTTGTCAATATTCAATTGTTCTGCAAGATGTTCTTGCGTTTGGCCATCATCTTCATCGAGTAATGCTTGCAATTCAGCATCTTCAAATTTTTTTGTTGGTCTGCCACGCTCCTCGTTTCTCACATCGAAATCACCATTTTGAAACTTTTCATACTACTTGTAGCACTGCGCACGGCTCAAAGCATTGCCACTGTATGCTTCTACAAGCATTTTATGCGGTTCGGCAGCATTTTTCTTCAGATGGTAACAAAAAATTAATGCTGTCCGCAAATCGTAGTCGGAAGGCATAAAATTCGACATTTTCAACTTAGTAAAAAAATACAATGCACACTGAAACTTGTCCAAATGTATACTAAACATGAGTATCAAAGGTCAAACTATAAAAAATCACGTGTCACGGTTTCGTATTGTTTGCATATATGCGTGGAGACATCTGTTAGAAAATGTCTCATTTGATATGCATACACCTGGTATACAGCAAAGATGTGACATTTTTTTAGTAAAAGTATTTTCTAGGTTCTGTATTTTATGCTTCAAACTTACCTAAATTAAATATTTGATAGACATTGAGTTTGTTTTTCAGATTCTCATAGACAGAATTCGCTATTAAAATAAAACGATTGAATAGTACTGACAAATTAAATGCGTCCAGCATTCACATGCAATATTATCATCTGAGCTTTAATGAACCAGTTTTATTCCATTTGATTACGTAAGGATATTGTGCAAGGACACTCAATTATTTTTCTTTACAAATATTGTGTACATTCTTATAGTATAAATCCCACGAAATAAGCTATTAAGTTATGAAAGTAGGGTTGCAAAATATAGTTATAGAAATTCGAATGACAGATGAAAAGCGTTTAAATCTTGCGATAGAAATTTTTGAAATACGCAAGATATATTAATTATTTTGAATTATTCTACACTTTTCCCTATTGACCAGCAGAAATTTTAATACATTTAAGCATATAAGCCATGTACAAAATATTATTACTTTTGACCGGTGATATTAATTTATAAGGAGTTTAATTCAAAATATCATTTCTGAATAATTATTTACAGCGTTTTCTTTTTATTCCTGCAAATAAAACTATATGTCTTTTTTTAATTAGAAACATCCTACATGAAATCTTTAATGTAAATGTATTAAATTAATTTCACATGTAAATTTTAATTACTTGAACTTTAATTATTAACCTTTTTTGTTAATGAATATATATATATATATGCTGTAATAAGTTTAATACTCTCTTTCTGAATGGATAAATGAATACGCTTTGGTTACCCTTAATAAGAATAAATTTAGCGTAGGAGGGAATTTAATGTATATCGGCATTCATTAACAACTCATCATAACACGGAATGAAATATTCTATGCGTTACCAATTACCTGGTAAATATTTGCTAAAATAATCAGTCCTCTCGAATCTCATTCACAAATATTTATCAATAATATGTGGTTTTTCGTGTTTACAATTCTAAGGTTCTGTGGAATGCGGGCGTCTACCTCTTTCACAATTATGTTTTCATTCAGGTTTTGACATTCTTATTATAACTTCTTTTCACTACCAGAATATGGTAAACATTCTTAAAATAGCTTTCTTATTGAAAACTATTTTAAGAAACATCTATAAATAGCGATGGATATTTTTCTTCCCAGCAATTTTTAGAAAATTATTTTTATAAATCTGTTTAGCATTCATAAAACAAAGAACTTATTTAAAACATATTTTTCAGAATAAATAGCTTAAAAATATTCCAATGATCCTTAATGAAGATTAAAGTTTTGAAATATAGTACTATGCAATTATATTGAGAAAACGAAAGTGAGTTTATATATAAAGGAGGTTTTAATTAAAGCATTATCATTATTATATAAAATGTCACTATTAAAGGTCTATCTATGTATATGTAAATAGATGTTTGTATGTATGGCATCGCTTCCATTTAATATCGTTCAACCGATCACTATGAAAATTGGCATGTATATATATATATATATATTTGCATAGAAAGCTTTTGTGCTATCCTTTTGTTGAAGCTCCCCACCAGGTGGCCCTACAGCATATCAACTTTTGCACCCTTCAATCAAACGCTGAGTTGCCAAAATGGTTGCCAAAAATGATGCCAACATGGCTCTATTGCCAACATTTCGCTATGATTCAATTGAATCGCCATTATAATGTAAGGAATAGCGTTGCTTGAGAGCATTACAAATTTAACATGAAATAAATGTAACAGAAAGTAATATTAACGTATTACATAATCAGATATAAATTATTTACACTATTTTAAGCCCTAATTACACAAAATGTGTAACAATATGTTACTTTTGCTGAACAGAAATCATTTTAGGAAGGCGTTTTCCAAAATCAACCCACTAAAGTCCCATCGGGAATAAGGGGGCGTTATAAATAAATAAATCTTTTTTATCAGCTATTAGACTTATAGACTTAAAATTAACAAATATGATTTTTTTTTTCAGCTGAAACATCCAAAAAGTTTTTTTGTTTGTTTTTGTTTAAAAGGCAATTCACGTAAATTAACTCATTAAAAATTTCTTTATTCTCAATCTGCATTGTTTAATTTTTCAATTCACTTGTGCAAAAAATGGTTATACCAGCAAGTAATATATAAATCTATTATTTGTTGAAAACATGATGCCCAATTTATTCGAATTGTGCTTGTTTGCAAAGGAACATTCCGAAAGTATGCCTTATCATTTTCTTTCACAAGAAAACTTTAATGAAAAAAAATACACCATGACATCACAAGCTTTACATCTTCTTCTATTTTTCGACATAGTCACTGCCGTCATTGAAATATTTAAAGCATAGTAAAATCGTTTTTAATATACCACTTTCATAAAAACCCAACGCTCTGCAGTACAACGAATTATACCACTGCCTGATCCATCTTAACATTGTTTTGGAAGTTACATTCTGAGAATTCGTTTCAATTCTGTAACAGGTGAAACTCCGATTAAGGAATGCCGTTTTTATTTATGAATGGATAGACTTTCATCTTCCATATTTCCGATCCGACTTTCACCTTACTTCTCTGAACATGCAATTCGAGAGACTAACCATTTGACTAGAATGATCTCTTCTCCGTACACTGTTTGTAGACATCCATGGAAGACAGACACACAATTCCATTGTACCCATTCAAACCGGAAAACAGAGCACACTTCCATTGACGACCACGTTGTCAGAACAGCGTGATTTGTACTCATATTACCCCACGGGCACGCCTTCCTACGCCTACTCTCTCTTCGACAGTCTACGCATGCGTGATTCATCCAACGCTGATTCCCCTTCCTCTGTCTAACCAGATTGGAATAGTTTCTTATAGTGATTGTTTGGTTGCTTCACTTGATGTACTATCTTACTTAAAAAAAGAAAGAAAAAAGGAAGAAAATACGAAACCTGCTTTTGGAACATCCCTCTTATAATTTGCCACTCCACGATAGGAGTAATTCCTTCTACACAGATTTATCATTGTGTGTGTCGTCACTATCTAAATTCTACGTAACTTGCTCATACGACGCCCTGTACAGTCATCAAGACGTTGCATATTCAGACAATCATAGATTATTTTCAAAGACCATTTAATCTCTCTCTCATTTACAGTTTTCAATTTTTATAGTTAAATTTACAGTCCACTTAGGGCATGAAGCTTTGTCAACGCATGCATATTTCAGCAAAAATTTTAACTATTTGAACAGAAAATCTTAATTAGCATTTGCTGCTGTATTATCTCGTTTAAAATAATTAACTTCAAATTATTCACCTTGCTGTGTTTCTAAAATAATTACTATCTATCTTGTTTTTATTACGCATTTTAAATAAAAATATGCTCGAATATTAACCTATTTCTAGACCGATTTTTTATCAAATGCATTAAAGTGTTTTCTCTGCATTTATACTAGGGTATGTGCTACAGAAAATAAGGACATTATCGTTTAAGTTAGCCAAGTAATCAGGAGAAAATGATCTTTGAGGTGTAATTATAGCTTTTCCTCTGGCACATAATTCCTTTTTTGATAACTTTAAACTATCCATAATGATAATCATTTGTTCTTAAAATAACTATTATCTAGCTTGTAGTTTTAATTAAACAACTATAAAAATATGAAAGTGATGATGCTGATTGCTATTTTCTTCAGAAATGAATGTGTGTCAAGCTGTTAGTTTCAAATGATGTAAAATATAATTGTGTGTGCTGGTTTAGGTGTAGTCCTTAATTTTTTGTAAAAAAAATAAATCTACTTCTGGAATGGAATAGTTAGACATCGTAGATAATTACAATGGAAATTCAGGCACTATCTTATTTCAAGTCAGTATTGCTATTTATTGAAGTGAAAACTTCTTTAGCGGCGTTGGGCACTTTTTGGTAGGGAAAAATCTTACGGGTTTGTGTCACCGACATGCTCTGTCGGGCGCATGCGCAGTGTGCTGTTTGCCTTACACACTTTTTGGATGGGTGAAATCTCGTGCGTTCGCATCACTGATATGCTTATAGCAGTATATATGTAGCTGTACAGCTGATGTATAGTGCTGTGTATATCTTATAAGTGAAATTGAATGGATTTAGTGAAAAGTTCAATGTGTATATACTGTGCATTGCTCGTTGCGATTCCGAGAATGGGCAATACATATTAATGGTTGTCGTTTATATTTCGCCTGGAAAATCTATGAGGCAGATACAACAATTTTTGTTCGAACATTTGATGATTTATACAAAAGAAGATTCTAAAATACTCGCTAAAAGATTTGGCGAAAAATATGATAATGTATCGATGATTTTAAGTGGAGACTTCAATATTAACTTTGCAGATGATAAAAATCTACCACTAATTGAGTTTCTAAATGCAACACTTCATTTAAATATGTCCAATGATCGAAAACTCAGTACTACAGAATATAAAACGACGATCGATGCGGTTTTTACGCGATACTTAGATAAATTTGAATCAAACATTTTCCTTTCTTACTTTAGTTACCATAAGCCTATATATATTGTATCTTTTTTTAAACAAAATGAAATAATTGGAAATACAAAAAGTCTAAGCATTGTTGAAACTAATGATGACAATGATGCAAACAATTAAAATAATGTTAAAAATCAAGTACATTGAAATTTAAGTAAATACAAATACTATCCATATATAATATGATTGTACATTAATTGTTATTTCAATTGAATTGTATTTATATTTTGTCATGATCTTGTACATCCCGTAATATATTTGAATAATAAAAAACCATACAAACATGCATTTAGTTGCTGCTCGGAGTGTCAATAGATGTGAAAACCAGATTGATGTTAATAATTTTTATTCAAACACTATGAAATTTCAAATTTTAATACTAAAAGTTCTAAGTTTTCACTTCTATCGGCAGTCTTTATAACTGCTAATTTTTTTTTATTACAATCGTTATGGATATTACCATTAGAATGTTCATTCTCATTTTTAGACTCTTTTTTTTTTCTTCATGTGTACCATTTTATTTTGAGAGTTTTTTTTTACCTAATTAATTTTCGGTTCATTTAGTGCTGTAATTTATGTATAATTCTTTTGCTTTCTTCTTAAAAAACTACCTAACATTTTACACTATCTCATAAAGTTTGTCTAACAAGCCTTTCGATGAGTATGATAATAAAAATTTCTGATAAACATTTATTGATTTCATTTAAAATGTGGTAAATATTTTAAATAATTACCTTTTTTTTAAAAAAATTATCACGATACAAGACGTTTTAATTTGTTTAATAGTGTAATAGATTTTTTTTCCTCAAATTCCTTTTCCGTAATAGATTCATTTCAAAATTAGAAAATGTTAATATATTACACACAGTAGAAAAAGAAATGAGGTTTAATAATATAAGAATAATTTAAGGAAAATTAATAAATGTATTCTTCTTATGGTTATTATTATAGTGCATATTATCTTTTAGTTATATTTAATGATTATTACATTTGTGATAATTATAGTGAATAATATCGTAGTGATAATTATAGAGATAATTATATTTCGTATTTTAAATTTTCAATTAAGTTTAACGAAACAATTTACAAAGGAAATAATTAATTCATAAAAATAAAATTGCATTAACTTCAGTTGAAAACAAGTGATTAACCAAACCTTTAGTTATGTTAAATTTTGTTAAACTTAGTGTGATTCGAAAACTAATGTTGTTAATGAATAAATTATCTTGACTTAATTTTTTGTAAATATTTTGACTGTAAAATGCACATTTTTTTGCAGTTTTGACATGCTGATTTTGCATACATGCGACTGCAAAAGGCAACGACAATCACAATAATATATGAAATATGGTCTGAAATACTCCGTAATATCAAGAAATATTTAATTTGAAAGACAAATCACCTGAATACTGTAATTTTATACTGATAATAAGGGATTATTTTTCTAAAAATATAAAATAATGTCAGATAATTCTTCATAAAAATTTTCGTTACATTGTATTGAATATTTCAAGCACTTAAAATAAAATGGAAGTTTAATGTAAACTTCAGAATTTTTTGCAAAAAGAGTATAACTTTTTTTTTTAAAATTGGGACCTTAAAAACAGATTATAAAATTTTAACATAGTATATATTCGTCATTGATATAATGTTAAAAAATATTTTTTTTATAGATTAATACAGTATTCATACATGGGTATGGTTACGTATATTTTCAAAGAAAAAATACTATTTATTTGATGGGTTTTGTTTCATGGTACTTTTTTTCACTCTTTTTGTGACCCAGAAAACCAGGAATTCGCATCTAATATGGAAATTGAATTCTAGAGAAAAAAAATTGTAACGGAGTGCATTGCTTTTGTTATATATAATAAGTTAAATTCTTGAGTTTTACTTGTAACCACACTTGGAACATTACAGTTTTTATCCTGAAGCTTTAAATTAAATCATTTTATATTCGTTATAGAAATGTATTTTTAATGGAGGTTCTTGTGTTAACACAATATAATATATCTTTAAATTTGATTGAATAAACATCTCTGTGAAAATATTCACTTTTTCTGATGCATAAAGGTTTTCTATCAAAAAAATAAAAACTAATAATTTACGATCCACTACAACCATTATATGTCATATAATTGCTCAATAAATTTTCATAAATAATGAATATTGTTTAATAAATTTAATAATTATTGAATTTAGATATTGAAGTTAAGAAAAATATATTAGTTCAATTATGTTATTAATTCAAGTTTCTGATGGCATTTTGTGAGTCTTCTTATTTTGTTATGCAAATTATTATAATTGAATACTGATTATGTACTATAATTAAATTCTTTTTAAGTTTCGTAAATGCTATTCATAAGTAAACACACATTGCACACTGTATTTGTTTTCAGAAGTCATGCATCTCAAATTATTATACTAAAATAAAATCTGTTTAATTTAATAAAACATGCTTTCTCTTTCGGGTCAAAAATAATCATTTCCCACTTTTTTTCTAACTTTTTATTTTCTTTTATTGCAATGTATTAATTTAAAGCTTTGAACTGAAAATGAGCTCTTACATTTATTGTAACCAATCCTGTTTTTTAGTTTTTTTTAGAACCATGCATTTAATAATGAGTATGCACATGAAAATTGTAATGAATTACAATATATTTCTTGAGAAAATTGTCATTTTTTACTGTTTCTATGTTTAGTTTATTCAATACGTGTATTTTTACAACTGCAAAAAGAAAAATATTTAATTATGATAATCGTAATTTGTTTGGTAAAAATAAATTTCAGCATAGACGTAAATGTAAACACCATTTAAAATACATATATTGAAAAATACTCAAAGGAAGTACTTTTTTTAAGCTACCTATTCCAATTTTCTATAGTATATCAGTACTTGTGTGGGCAAAGAAAATGGAGATAATTCGAAAAATTGAATGACGCGTTGAAAAGAGTTTTAAAATATTATATACCTGATGTTTACTTTTGAAAACATGCTTTTTCTATTTCTAATACTGGATTTTCAAGCATTTTGTCTACATATATAATGAATACATTTAACAGAGGGATAGAGTTAAGTTAAAAAATATTTAACCCATCGACATAGATGGAAAAATTGACTTCATCTCAATCTTTCACTCTTGTTTTGAAATTTTATTAAATGTCATTTTAGAACTATTACTCGATGTAGTAAAGTATATTTACGAAATGTTGAAATCTTCCATTCACAAATTATAACTGTAAAATTCTATTCAAAGCCTTTTTTTCATGTTTTCTGTGATTAGAATCCATGAAACCATTTTGCCAAGTAAAAAAAGTGACGCTTTTGTCAAGCAATGTACCATGGCTTTTATAATCAAAAATGAGGGGGGGGGGTTCTTCATTACCTATATTTTGGAGATTAGATCAGAATAACTATAAAAAGACATAGAAACTTAACATTGTTCCCGAGCATATTAAAGATGTATTTATGAAAATAATTTCAGAAATTTGTTCTTACATTTCTCCCTATATCTTTATTACTCAACTAAATTAAACATTTCTTTGACGAATCTTAATTAATGAATTAATACTCATCACCATTTCATAACTATGAAAAAAAGCATACAATAAACTTAAAATTAAGCTGTATATTTATTTTAATATTAGTGTCTTGCTGTGTTTAAAAAATTAGAAATGTTGGCATTTAACAAAATATTTTATAAATCATTAAATGATAGAGAATGTTTCAGTCTTAATAAAGATTGAGTTGTCCCTTACAAATCATGTAAGAGAATTACATACTTTAAATACGTATTTTAAATTTTAATCATATGTTTGCTAATCCTATTATTCTCACTTAACATTATCAGACAAGTCGAAAGTAAAAAAAAACATAAAGTAAAGATATATATATATATATATATAATCCATTATAAAATTTTAGTTTAAATTCTCTGATCCGGTGTTCTTATTTCTCGATAATTTATTAAAATGGCACATCAAAGCCGTATCAAGAATTACAATTCATGGAATAGTTGTATTATCCACTGTTTTAATACATGAAGTTATCCACAACAAAACAAAGTAATTATTCTCCATATGTGTATCAGAAGAGTTTCTGTTAGAATCTTTGACTTGATTTCCTCCATTTGAAAACGAAATAGTTTTCTGTTTCAAAATGAAAGCGGATCGCCTTAAAAATTTATGAGTTTGTAGTCGTTGATAACTATGATGACAATTAAAGATATATCTTCAATCAACTTCGTTGATATTTGAGTTTGTTTAAGACCTTGCATATTCTTAAAGGAAAACTCTTTCAGCCAAGTATCGTTAAAATGTTGATGATACAAGTAGATGTAGATAATGCTGCAATATATTTTAAATAATGATGACATTGAAATAGTTTCGGACTCTGAACAAATTAACATATTTTGCCTCGCATTCCTGAGTCTTGGTATTTTAGATCGCTTAGATAAAGTATTCATCGTATCAGCACATTTGTGCAACCATTTCGAAATGAGCCAACTGGCATCCTATTATTCGATAATAACATTTCATGTGTCCAAACTATTACATTCCTTTCAAAGTTTTCTAGCTTCCCATAAAATGTTTGAATTATCTCGTAACGGAAAATAAGATTATTATATGGACACAAATACGCATTTAAATGCAGTATTATATTATATATGAGATATATACATGTCAAAGTTAAATTTTAAAAGCAATATAACTTGTTTGTTAAAAATGGGAAGTTTAATGAAAGCAAACATTAATTTGTTTCAAAAATCTTATTTTCGCTATACTTTGAGAGAGAGAGAGAGATGGTTATTTATTTTTTTTTAATTAATTTATCAATTTGTATTTTTTTACACCTGTAGCTATTCAAATTTCTACTAAAATATAAGCAATAGTTTTACAAAAAATGAAACTTTGTCGAAAAATCTTATAGGAAAAAGATAAAAATTTCCGCAACGATATTTTTTGTCCATTAATTACATGTGTAGACATCTTTAGTGAAATTAATTTGATGAAAAACGATTAAAAATAGCACATTTTTTTCTTCAACTTCAATAATTGTTTTAAAAATAATTTGATTTCGAATAAAACAAATAAACAATCTAAATAAAAAATCTATTCAACGTCAAGTGTAGGAAAACATCTCTCTAAAACGAAACTTTTGAATGAACTTCATGTATTTTAATACAAAAAAAATAAACTAGACTGCTTAATACAGTGAGAAGTTTGATGTAAATGTACATCTTTTGTGGTGACGTGCAGTTCAATAATCCCTAAAAGGAAATTTGCGTGAACCTTCCTTAACAGATAGGGAATTCCGTCAGTCGGCTAAAAACTTAGGCCATTTGTGGATCCCTGAAATCTGGATCCACAATTAGAACCTATCCACAAAATAGAAATTTTTTAAGGAATATTTAATGTTTGTGTGTGTACGCGTCGTAATGTGTTGAAATAATAAATATTTCAAAACAGAAATAAGGTCTGGTATTGAAATGTGATTATAAAACCATTACACGACATCTTTATTGTGTGTGTAGGATTGATTCACCCGACAGTGCCTAATGAGGATTGAAGGTTATTGGCTAGTCGAGGTAGCATAGAATTTAAGGAAATCCGGATGTTAAGGAATGTGGTTAAAGTAAAATTTTGAATATGACCTGCAAACGTCAATCAAATGGCTTTCCATGTGAAGCATTACCGTAAATCTGGACTTATATTCAGTTATTATTATTAAGGAAATTTATTCAATATACATCACATTCTGAATAAACACGAGGGTTATTGACAATGGACCTTGTAATTTTGAATCATGATTAAGTGATGAGGACTACACCTGAGCTGCAACTCCCTTTCCATCCTGCCGCAATACACCATTGGAAGAGTATGAGTCTCGAGAGACTTAATCCCTTACGGGCCACCAGCGTATATATATGTCTCACTCAACGAGTGTATTAATTGTTCCGAACGTATGTATACGTCCTTCAGTAGTACGAACTTTTCTTTGCACTGCTATCAGTAAAAATATTTCGAAGGCTTTGAAATGCAATAAAATAACCTTGACAGTGTTTGCGAAGAATTTACTTTATTTGGAGAAGAATTTTCTTATTTATGACTTTTCTTCCTCTCCCTTCTGAATACACCGTATATGTGCACCTACATGAAAAGCAGTGGTGTTGGGGAGTGAATCATGTAACTTTTTATCGGCAATTAATGAGTTAACGTGCATCGGCGGAAGTAGTACGACAAATACTAATGTTACAAAAAAATATAAATACTCCCTCAGTGTTGGGAGTGTTTTCAGAATTTGGGTAAAATTTCAAATAATTGGAATGTAAAACTGAGATGTTCCCCTTTCTGGGCTATAAACATGAATAACCACACAAAATGGTACAGCATGCTAACAGCAAAAATAAATCGTCTCACCATAGCCAGTCAATTGTCAAGTAAACTTCTTTGTAAGTGCGTTTGCCGGTTGAAGTTAAATTTAAAATTGGACGAATAAATATTTGCTCCCCTTTTTTGTAATACTTTATTTGTACTTTATCTGTTTTTAATAATTTCCCCCATATAAAATTATATATGAATCACGTTCAAAAGCATTAATTTTAAGTAATCATGTAGAGGGTTTCTTCATGTTCTTCTACTAATCCTTCAGGTAAAATACTTTTTATGCAATGTTTGATTTGAAACCTCTTTCTGTAAAGAATCTGCGAAGTATGTAAGTTAGAAAAACTATTTAAAGATACGCGAATCAAGTTCGGGGAGGGTGATAGCAGAAAAATGTGCTGATGCTAGTTTGAATTATAGCGGTAAGATCAATGTTTTGATTTTTCAACGTATCCAAGTATACGACATGGAAAGAGTGAGTGAATATTAACGTCGTACTGCTCAGCTACAAGAGGGATTCTGACGACAGACCTCTTAATTTGGAACCATGTTCAAGTAAAGAGGATGACACCTGAGCTGGCATCCCCTCTCCTAACTACCAAACGGGAATACGTTTGAACTTTCGACAGATTTAACATGCATCACTCCACTACACGGCGGGTCTTCAGCTGCACTGGGCTCGAACTCATCACTTGCCGGCCACGAATCCGTTACCTTGACCACTAAGCTACCACTGCCCCTATATAACTTGGAGCCTTGTTGTTAGAGACTGAGGAGGGCAGCAATTCTTTGTTTACTCATAAGTACGTTTAAGAATTAAGTAACTATTATTATTACAGATTAAGACTGACTCGCTTTCATTTGGTATTTGCAAAATTAATTATAGCTACACTTAATAAGAACAAAAAGCTTGTTAGGTTTCAGTGATATGTCTTCCTGCAATTAAATCTCAAACTAATATGAATTGTGCACCACTAAAATCGTACTTGAATTGCCTGGAGATTAAAAATAATTTTAAGAAAATATTTTATAGTTTGTTCAGCTTACATAGAGCAGATGTCTTCAAACTTTTTCGCCACACGGAACCCCTAAGAAATATAAATTGTTTTGAGGGATTCCATTTCAATCTTAGAAGAATGTATCGTAAAATAATATTAAAAGAAACCAACAAGCTATGCGTACTTTATGTAAATATAATTAAAGGAAAGATTTGGATTTATTAATAAGAAATTTTAATGTAGTGTAGTTTACTTATTTTTCACTTAAGGTATCCAACTAACCTAAAATTGCGACTTTTGCCAAAAATTGACAAATAATTTCATGAATTTATTTTATTGGCCATTTATTAGATTTATATATTTTTTTATACCAAGTTTATTATTTTCCATTTACTAGAACAAAAAATAAAGATATTTAAGTAAATTCAGATGCAACTACATCAAGCAAGATGACATACATTCAAACGCGTTTTACTCGAAGTGTGTGTTTTTGAAAATGCTCAAAGACAACGATGGCTAGAAAAGATTTGAAAATAATTAAATTAATTTTTAGTGAATGTTCTGTATAATACTAGAATTGTTTTAATCTTAATAGTTATCAATCACTGTTTTATTAGGAAATTTATTGTCCCTTATGTTAATATAATAACTGTTATTTTTAGCAATTTCTTATAATAACAAAGATAAAGTGCTCCATTTTTTGTACAAATTATAATACCTCTTATAACATAGCAACACATCAGAATCGAAAAAAAATCTTCATAAACTTTTGGTAAAGAATGGACCACGTTTATGTTATCTTTTGCAATTTGTTCCTATTTTATTAAGAATAATTTTTTTTTTTCTTAATTTTCAGCATAATTTTCTTGAAATGTACTAAACAAATCTAAAACCCACACAAAAATCCCTATATCTCCATTTTTTTTTAAACAAAGTTGTCGCAAGTATATGGATACCTTAATTATACCGATTGCCATTAAAATGTTTACAGACGTGTGAAATAAACTTGTGTATTCTGCTTGAATTAGCAATTACCAAATATTTATGAGTTTTATTTCTGTAATTTAAATTTTAATACGTAGAATCAGTGGGCATGACGATAACTTATTCCCTTTCCTTCGTTGTTAGACTTTCGGATTCATCATAGTACTCGAAGGAGATTTTATTTATCCAAGCTTAGTTTTCTCTACTGGAAATATCCTCTTACAAGTGAGTTTTTTCTTTTCCCTTTCATAAATGAAAAAGGTGCAATTCCCATTAGGAAATTATTTAGTTTTGCGAAATGTTGCACTAACGAGTATAAAATTATTTCGTGGAATCTGATGTGTCACAAACAATAGAATTTTCACAATCTAGTAGATTGTATATGTATAAAAAAATGAAATTTTAATATCCTTTTTTGTATTATGATCCTTTTGATATTGTGAAAAATCATAAAACATATTAGAAAACAAAGTTATTATTATAAAAAAAAAATTTAATGATTGGGATAAGTTTATTTTTTTGGACGATATTTATTTTGACTCACGTGGAACACCAAGTTTCCGTGAACACAGTTTTGAAGACCACTGATATAGAGGAACTCATAAAAATAATGAAAGGTAGTGAATTTTACTAAAACATCCGCACTATTTTTTAAAGGAATCAATTGAGTTTGGATTGTCATATTTAATGTTATCCATTTAATTGAATACATTATTTATTCCATATGTCTTTGTACACTTAAAATGCCCCATCTGCTTCGAGAACTTTCGACAAATTGAAGACTTTGGCATTCCGAGAAACTATTTTATGAATTATTTGAAAGGAATTAATATTTTCGTGGAAATCTAATACGATTGGGCATACATGGATATTGCAACATTCAGTAAACCATTCATGCGTCTAACAATAAATACAAGAAAGTTTCAATACTTTGGCTTACAGCAAATTCCACTCAAAATATTCCAAGTTTCATCTAAAATGTATGGGAATGTCGATTTCGGATTTTTTATTGATTTTACGGGAAAAAAATATGTTGTTCTTTACAATATATTTCTTTTCCCTGAAGTTTCAAAGTAAAAGTTCCGATATTCAATATATTTGAAATAATGAAAAAAACTGATTTTTTAAAAATTATATTATATCTATACAGGTATAACTTGTGTATGTAATCATAATTGATGTTTTTTCGAATTATTTCGGTGAGTTTTTTACTATCTGAGCAATGATTTCAAATGCTTCTCATTTTATGGTAACTGCTATGTTTTGGAACCTATATTTGTCTGAATTTCTTTTTTTATTGAAATTTTGTGTAAGAAAAAAAAATAAGAAGATAAATAAAGATGAAAGTCTATGATACAAATTGGTGAATTTTAAATATTTGGTACTAAGATTATTTTAGTAAAATAAGAATCAAAACTTCTATGAAGATTGTACTTTTTTGACAATTATTTTACTTGTTGCTTAAAACCTGATACTTCAAACACTTTTGAATGCATTTTCTTCTTATTTTGTATACATGTTGTTTAAAGTATGATAAAGGCAGTGAACCAAGACTTTAGCTCTAACATCAATTTCTTTTGACAATTTATTGTTACGAACGCCATGCATTTTATAAAACTTTCCATAAGTAAAGGAGTAATGAGTCATTACCTTTTAGTAAATTTAAATATATACTTTAGACTTAAGTTCATTGCCTATATAATGGTGTGAAGAACTTTGTGTGAGAAATAATTTAAATATATGGTTTTGAATTCCATGTAGCGTTTTGAAATTCGGTATAATTTTCATCAAATTTTACCTAAAATACACATTTTAATAAATTTGCAACTGTCATATAATTTCCTGTTGATTAGTGATTTTCATTAACTAAATCATAAGCTCTAATAAAAATACATGAAATTATTAATATCATGGCCTTTTAAAAAAGGTGTCTCCGAACGTAGGCAAATACCTTAAGAATGATATTTTTACTGTCAACTCCTAATACTTTTAATCATTTGTTTTGGAACAATTATAATAAAAATTATTTTGAATATTTTAATTGTTTTTTTCATGTAGTTTTATCATTATACAATATCATTATAAGGTAAAATGTTTGGTAAAAATATTCGAATATGGATGGCTTAAATTATGTTGGTTTAAATTATTGCTTATTGTAATAATATTCTCTTAAAGCAATTTTATATTTTATGATTCAAGTACCACAAAATATAGAAGCAACATTCATTTATGCACTTTTGTACAATCATGATTCCGAATGGAGTCATATAGTTTTCTATACATAGTTCTTACCTTTTGGTACATTCACCTTTCTCCAAGTATTTTATTTTCATAATTGTAATATATGAATACGCAATTAATTTCATTCGAAACTGTTATTTCGTTTTATAAAGTTTTAAGAACTGAAGAATTAAATTTTGATAAACATTAACATGTATAAATTTTTCAAGTATCTCCGTGACTTCTGAAACAACATTTGAAATGTTTATGGCAAAAAAGTGAGAGAATTTAAATGGTACTTCAAATGCTTGTATTCACGGCATTTATACCTTTCAGGTTCTCTTACAACTGTTAAGTTTTTTCCTGTGATTTTGTAGTTCAGAAGTATTTTTAAGTGATTAAAAAAAATGGACTACACATTCTTCTCACTCACAGAATTATTCATTATTTTCTTATAAGCAAAAAGGAAAAAGACCAAAAAGATTAAATCTGCAGAAACAGCTCTGCATGACCGACATTTTAAGACGAAAGAAATAAACACAAAATACGTGACTATGTGTTTTATTCCATTGCATACCCGAGACTAAGTTCAAGCATAAATTTAATCGTTAAAATTCTGGAAATAATATTTCACTAACTTGAAGCTTCTAAAAAAAGGAGAAAAAGTTCGCTGTACACTGAGAAAGTAATATTCTAGAAGTTGTTCAATAAATTCAGGGGAAAACACATACTTTTAGTTTCAGGTCCACAAACTTTTGAATATATGTTCGAAATACGTGCGTTTCTCTTCTCTCTCAGAAGTTTTCGAAGGAACGAGTGGTGCGAAGCTAAATTTTTTTAGTTGTAAAAAATATTATTGCAGATTTCTCTTGTTGCTATAGACTCATGTTGGAATGTATGTTTTTTTTTCCTTTCTAATTTTATTACATGTACGGAAAATGACAGGAAACAGCATGATTTGTTTCATATTTACGGGAAAACAAATCAATTAAGTTTAATTAAAATGTTATTTAAACATATACAGAGCATGTATTTTTTTAAGGTTTTAAAATATAACAACACATTCTGTTTGAAATGTATTGCATATCGTAGGATCATATTATGTTTGTTATTCATTTGATTTGTTTTTTATATTGGTTTTAAAAGAAAATAATTTGAAATTATGTATTGTATATATAGTTTTATTGAAAATAAAATCTCTGGTAAAATAAAACTAAAACATAAGTAAAACTTTAAATCTTGTTTTAGATCTTGTGATATGTGTTGATTCAATCTGTTTTCGCAGTAATAAAAAAGTAACACATGATACGTTCAAGCTCCAGAAGTGATCGTTTATTAATTAAACAATATTATTATCAGATAGCTTTAAAAATATCAAGATATTTAATATTCCCATACCAAAATGCTATGAAATTTTCTTAAATATATATGTGTGTGTAACACACAGATATAACACTCAATATAATATATTGCACATTTTTACTGGTAAGTTCATTTGATATTTTTGCTGTGTGTGTCATGTATTTAGCGAATTACATTTTTAAAATTGGTTTTTATTCAATATATCATCGCATTTGATACATATTCGTATTGGTTACATGAAACTTCTCTGTGGTATTTGTACTGTAGTCAAAAGTTATCCTCCCCCTATTAATCCATTTAAAAAAATTTTGCTGTTTCTTTCTTCTTTTCACAGTTTTGAATGTTTTGCATAAATTAGGCAGTTTTTATTTGTAACTTTTTCTTTTATTCCTAATACCATTCTTAGAGTTTTATGGTAAATTGCATTAACCCCTTTTGTATGTTTTTTTTCAGATTTCAAGTGAATTGAGTTAGCATTACTAATAACTTATAAATCAATAAGTTACATAAAACTCAACAAACGTTTATCAATCCCAAAATCTTAATATATTAATACCTTATTGCCGAGTACTTATTGGGATCTGAAGGAACATTTGCGAACCAATATATAGTAATAAAGTTTCAATTAACTGGTATTAAAAGACCAGAATCACAGTCTAGTGTTTTCAAATCTAATATAAAACCTCGAATTTAACCGAATTCATGAACTCCAATTAATATTTAAAGATTTACTTTATAATTGCAATCTTAACAAACACACTCCAGGATTCAATTTTATATCACTTTAAGTCGCAAATCTAATTTTCTTTTATCATGATTCCTTTACAACGCGGGGTTTCTAAATCAATCAAACAATCAATGCAATAGATTTCGCAATGAGTTTCACTGTGTCAATGTGTTTGAAAACACATTAAATTTCCTCTGCACTTCTCTTGTGAAAATAACAAGCATTCTTAACCTTTGACATCAGTGTACAATAGCAATGCATATACAATAGTAGAGTATAGTATAAAAAAAAAAGCTACACTTTTTTATGACGTGCAATAAATGCCCCATTACATTTATAAATACTTTATTCATCAATATCAATCACATCAATATATTTTTGATTTGAATCAAACTTCAGAAAGATATATGTCATTAATAAGAGATTGCACTTTTTTGTTAATCCCGAAAACATTTTGTTACCTTCTAAACTATTCTTTACTATGATAAACTCCAAAAGATATTTCCTTCCTATTTTCGAACTTACTTCGTTCCAGATCACTATCAGTAATGATTTCTTAGTTCCAAATAAAATCGTTATATAAATTATTCTGACAGTAAATCTACTACCAGAATTAGAAGAATAGATGTTCTCTTTTTCTGAAACGATATACGTTTTCGAGGGAACAAGATCAGAAAAAGTAGGGTATGGAAAGCATATAATGTTCAACAAGAGACCAATATTTACCATTCCTTGTACTTGAAGCTCTTTTTCTGTTCCTGAGTGCGCTACTGATGTTTGATAGTTCTAAGATATCACTGGAGTAAGTCACTACTCCTAATCTGCCTTTATTTTCAAACTATCTATATACATTTGGATCACTGAATCTGGCAATAACTGGTTTATTGTTCTTTAATTCAAACATGATATAAATATTTGCAAATGTTTCTATAGATTGTAAATGTTTTGTATTAATTTTGCATTTAGAACTTCCATCCATTATATTCTAAATGATTTCGCTCAGTATCAAAATCTGAAAAGGGTAAACCAAATTAGGGACCAAATTTTACCCCAATTTTATAAATCAGACTCAGTATGCAGCATTTATCTCTCTTTATTATTTCCCAAAGTAAAATTATCTTTTTCAATTTTTCTTATCCCTAATATTCAACTGATTTTGTTTCTCAAGTAGAGTTTAATAAAAATCATATATATATATAAAATAAACAGATTTTAAAACACTCACACACACAACAAATATATATATATAATATATATATAATATACATACATGAGTGTGTGTTCAGCTTGCATTCATTTGAAAATAAAATATAATTTGCTTTTAATAAATTATTTATGCTGTTTTTTTTCATGGTGTTAAGTGAAATATTCACATTATTCCAATTCTACTAAACGTATTAACATTTTGAAGCGAGAATCAATTTAACTATGGATATTTTTCAAAATATGTTTTTTTGATAAATAGAGAAATATATAGAGTAGGAATTTATTTAACATCTTTGCTCAATTCTTCTGAAATTTTTACATCATATCATTTTCTTTTCCTTTTTATTTGTTAATTTATTTGAATTTGTACATTTTATATACTTAGATGTAACTTGCATACAAAAATATTCCAGCAAGAGCTCTGAAATTTTTATTCAACAGACCACTTCGCATTTAAATATTCCCCTAAAATTTCCGCTGCATCAAAGCTGTTCATTATCTAAAATAAAGCACAAACGTTACGCTTTTCCAGAAAATTCAATATGGCAAACTATGTATTTTCCCTTTTGTGCATACAGAGATTCGGATAAATATATGACATTTATTTGTACTAGAAGTATAAGCTTCGGCCACAAGTATATTTCTTTAGTAATCCTGCAGCACTTTCACCGTATCTTTGAAAAAAACACTGACATCTAACTACTCCAAGAAATGTTATTTTACGCAAGAACGGACTAAGAATATTTCATGGCTTCGAAAATCTTGAACTCTCTGCTTCTTATTAATTTTTTATGAAAGATATTAACTCACAAATATTACCATTTTTATTTATTTTCATTTCATCATATTTATCAGTAGTGCCTTGAAATGTATGTTACAGAAAGAAGTTAATTTATTTCATTTCGCGAGATATTATAATTTAATTTGACTTTATAAATGAATATTCTTTTACAATTAAGATTCCAAATCGTGATCCATATTTCAAATTCACACGGAATAATTTTAGTAACGGATATGATATATTTTCTAAGAAATGTATCACTGTTAATCTGTATAATGGTCATAAACATAGAAATATTTATGAATATTTCTGTAAGGTAAAAGCAATGAAGCAGAAAGTATTTATAAAAAAATGCTGGTGAAAATAATGCTATCATAATGTTAGAACTTTCAAAGTGTTAGCTGCGGAAAGAAAAAAAAACAATAGTCATACGTTAGTAAAACTTGCTTTCCTCTTTTATTGTCTGCTATTCTTTAGATGGAAAAGATCAATATATTTATGAACATTAGAAAGTTACTCTTAAAAATATTTCCTTAAATAGTAAACACCATTTGGAAGTTTCTAATAATAATTCTTCAAATGATAAATTTTCAAGATTGAATATTATTTAATGTAAATGGAATGAAACAAAAGCTTGTCACTTCCATAGTTTTTTTTAAATACTCTTCAAAGAGCAAACATAACATGTGTTTACACTTACACACCTACAACATGTCATGTATGATTCATAATTTGATTTATTTTTAATACATTTTAAATTATAATAAAAAATTATGTAAAATGTAACATAGTAGCATTACTTTTTTAAAAGAAATTATAAAAACAGAGGAAGAAGGACAGAAAAAAGGAGTAGTAATATTAAAAATACGTATCATTTTAGAAATATTTATTCTTTAATAATGACATAAAAAAACAATTTTTTTAGTAACACTTTTTCTTCCGAATACAAATCTTAAATATAATCTTCCGTATTATTGCAAAAATAGAATGCATCTTAAATAAAGTTAAAATAAAAATAAAATTATAAATTGAAAAAAAATAACTCTTCAGTTATTGTTTCGATTTATCATTTTACAACGAAAAATGTTTTTATCATAATCTTAAAAAATTAAAGTTATTTACAAAAACCGTTCCTGCGGTTTATTACGTTTATTTTATTTCTATCGCAACTTCAAGAAAATAAAGTAAACAGAATTTAAATAAGTTGAACTATTTTTAACTATGAATTTTTATTTAAAGAAATTTAGGCAAAAGTCAATCAAAGTTCCAGCTTCATGATGACCGTAAGCGATATTAAATGAATCCACAATCAAAACACTTTACAGAGAACAAGAAAAGAGAATATAAATTTGAGATTAACTTGTT
>BMAO01008902.1:0-74475 GCA_019973975.1 Trichonephila clavata | reverse complement strand
CTCAACTGACTGACTGACTGACTGACTAATCACGAAATCTCTGGAACTATTCAACCTACAACTTGAAATTTGGTAGACATGTTCCTTTGATAGAGTAGACATCAGCTAAGAAAGGATTTTCCGAAATTCGAAACGCAAGGGGTGTTACGGGGTTAAGGGCTTTAATAATAATTGTTTCCATGTTTAAACTACTTGATGTACAATCTTGAAAATTGGGTAAGCGGATTCCTTCAGAGAGTAGAGATCCGCTACAAAACGAGTTTGCTGAAAATCGACCCCCAAGTGGCGTTGCCAGGGCTTAGGGGCGTTATAGATAATTATTTCCATTTTTAAACTATTTGACGCACTGTCTTTAAATTTGATAAATAGATTCCTTTCGTAGAATAATGATCAGTTATAAAACGGTTTTGTGAAAACAGACTTCTCAGTGCGTTGCGGGGATTAAGGGGCGTAATAGATAAATATATCCGTTTTTAAACTACTTCACCTACCTGCTTGAAAATTGGTAGGTAAGTTTTCTTTCCTGGAGTAAATATCCGCTACAAAATGGGTTTTGGGAAAATTGACCCCAAGGGGTGTTGCGGTGGCGGGGGTTTAAGGGGCGTTATAAATTCCTATTTTTAAGTTATTAGACGTACAGTCTTGAAACTTAGTAAGCAGATTCCTCTCATAGGGTAGAGATACGCTAAAAATGGGTTTCGTGAAAATTGCCCCCAAGTGGCGTTGAGGGGACTTAAGGGCCGTTATAGATAATTATTTCCATTTTTAAACTATTAGACGCACAGTCTTTATATTTGATAAAAAGATTTCTTTCATAGAGTAGAGATCAGCTATAAGAAGGTTTTGTGAAAACAGACCTCTAAGTGGCGTTGCAGGGGAATAAGTGGCGTAAGAGATAAATATTTTCGTTTTTAAACTATTTGACCTACCTGCTTGAAAATTGGTAGGAATGTTTCTTTCATGGAGTAAATATCCGCTACAAAACGGGTTTGGAGAAAATTGACCCCCAAGGGGTGTTGCGGGGGTTAAGGGCAGATATAAATAATTATTTCTTTTTTTAAACTATTAGACTCACAGTCTTGAAATTTGGTTAGCAGATTCCTCTCATAGGATAGAAATACACTGCAAAATGTGTTTTGTGAAAATCGACCCCTAGGTGGTGTTGCGGGGGTTCAAGGGGCGTTATTGATAATTTTTTTGCATTTTTAATTAATTGGACGCACAGTCTTCAAATTTTGCTAAACAGATTCCTTTCATAGAGTGCAATTCCCCTACAAAATGGGTTTGTGAAAACTGACCCAGAATGGTGTTGCGGGGGCTCAAGTGGCGTTATAGACAATTACCCCAATTTTTAAACTGTTAGACGTACAGTCTTGAAATTTGATAAGCAGATTCCTTTCGTAAAGTAGAGAACCGCTACAAAATGGGTTTCGCGAATATCAACTACCAAGTTTAATTTCGGGAGATTAAGAGGCGTAATCGATAAATATTTTATTTTTAAACTACTTGATCATCCTGCTTGAAAATTGGTAGGCATGTTCTTTCATGAAATAGAGTTCCTCTAACAAAGAGTAAAATGAAAATTGACCCCAAAGATGTTTGCGAGGGGTCAAGAGGAGTTACAGAAACAAATTCCTGTTTTAATTGTTAGACCCATATACTTGAAATTTGTTAAGCATGTTTCTTTTGTTGAATAGGGATCCACTAAGAATAAATCTTAAGCAAATCAAGTTCTGGGGGGTTGTAGGGGTTACTGGGACGTATTGACAAAAAAAATTACTTTTTTCGAGCTACAAGGACTATAATAATGAAATTTGGTTTGCATTTTTCTTTTGTTGAATTGAAATCCGCTAAGAGCTGTTATTTTGGAAAACGGCTCTCAACGGGATTACGGGATATTTATAGTAAAACTTTTGCTTTTTTCTGTTGGATTTAGACTTGAAATTGGCTTGCATGTTCAATTTACGGAGTAGAGATCCACCGAAAATTGGTTTTCGGGAATCCACTTGGTTTTTGAGTTACGAAAGAGCAAACATCATTCTATGCTTCAATTTTAGAGATTTTTAGAAAATACAAATTAGATGAGTTCTGCCCTTTTTTTTTTATCAACAGGTGACAGTTACAGTATAAGTATATTTTCAATTCAATCGAATTCTTAATGCTAGGACTTAGATATCAATAATTTATACATATATATAAGCAGTAAAAATTTATAAAACATCATGAAATACCCAGCGAAGCGGCGGGTAACAGCTAGTATTTATATATTTTGCCAAATTTTTTATGTTTGCCTTTAAATTTTATGAGGTGGGAAGAATACTTCTCATGTTCTATTTCACCGTCATAAAGAAAATTAAATTCAATGTTGTTTATTTACCATGAAAAGATGAGCAACATTTTCAATGCACAAGGGGGAGACATCACATTCTGCACACATGCAGCGGGTCCTCTTTTCTTTTCCCTTTCTGCTGCATTTCCTACATCGTCTATAGTTCGAAATCCTCTTTGGCATATGATTTCCCACACTGTCTAAGCGCCATATCACCCGGAATTGCACACTTCTTTGCTTGGAAGCTAGTAGGACGTCCTTTCTTTTTTCTTGAGGGATATCTGTCTATTAGCTGACGAGCTAATGCTATACGGAATGTTAGCTGGTCGAAACTTCTGTTTCTTTTGTTCTCTTGCCACAGTATGAAACTATTTATGATGGCAAGGTCAATAAGAAAATAAAATATACGATGCCACCATTTTGCAGATCTTCTTATTTGGTATCTTTCTTTCCTTTGATCGATGCGATCAACTCCTCACATGACATCATAATATACAGCGACAGCTTTGGAGAAGATATTTCTTCTTCAGTACCATCTTTTTTTGTCCGATTTACAGATGGCTGGATTATGTGCAGTAGAACAAAACTGAAGCAGAAACAAGTCTTCCATCTTTATAATAGCAAAGCCAATATATTATAATGGAATTTGCGTTTTCTTCGGGAGTATTTTGTAAGATCATGTAGATAGAAAGTAATCTTCCCAAGGCCCACAAAAGAATTAAATGGTAAACTCTTAATCCTTCAATGTAACTTTATTCGTGAGTCACTTTTATTTGTGTGGACTCGGAAGTCTTGTGGTCATGGTCACGGACTGTGGCCCAGCATTTCATAAGTTTAAATCCTAGAGCACTAAAGACCCGTCGTGTAGAGGAGCCGATGAACGTTTATTCTATCGAGGCACGAATCCTTGTGTTATTGTGGTGTGATAGTTTGGAGCTGCTGTTAAGGTCAGGCTGGTATTTTTAAAACTCAGAAAAGTATCTGCGGTAGACAAAAAAAAATTGTGTTTATTAAATGTACATAAATTACATGTACTTTTTTATTTGTTTTGAGAAATATGATTAATGAAAGCTTTTTTTTAAAAAAAAAGTAGATAAAAAACTTTTTCCCCATTATTTCATGCAAAAGTAGTTGCAATTATTTTGATGAAATATTAAATACTTTATGTGCAATGTAACTGAATATTTAAGGGTTTTTTTTTTTTTTTTTTGTAATTTTATACAATTTTCAATGCCATAGCATTATGTCTCTCTTAAATCTTTTTTAAATTTCAATACACAGATAGAAGTATTCGAAAAAAAGCTACTTTCAAATCAAACATGATATTCTTTGATTCTTTGTACAATTTTAGTGTTCCCAAAAACTCAGAATTTTTTTTTAATTCAATATATTAGAATCTTTTTTAAAATTTAAATGAGTATCATTAAAAAAGGCAAATATAAAACTGAATGAAAAAATAATAAAACTTTAAATAAACTGTCTTTTATTACAGAATTAAAAACACAGAATTTTTATTTCTTAAATGTGCAATGTGAAGGATAAATGCTGCCAGAAATATATCTTAGTTATTTATTTTATTACACAATTTGATTAAATTACAATATTTGAAGTTCTTTTTTATAAAATAAAACGCAGGCAAAGGCGTTGATATAACAACTAATGCATAAATGAAACATGGATGCATGCAAAAAAGTGGTTATTATAATGAAAACATAAAAGTGGGCAAATTATTACACTTTAATATTAATTATTAAAATGAATATATTCTGATAAAATTACTTATTATTTGAATTCATATTTACCATGTATCAATTTTATATTCCCCAGAATTAGAATTCTTATTATTCAAGGAATTAATGTATGAAAATTCCTCACACTTGAAAGGAATTTTCGTTGATTATCTTTAACCGATAACTTTTATAATATACCAGTGCTTCTCAAAGTTTCAATATTCGCGACCCAATACTCATTCATAATTTTCATCACATCCCCTCATACAATAACAATGTATTGAATTCAGTAATACTATACTTTGATGCTAAAACTACGTGATACGACTTTAACCTGTTAAGTGACATCGGCGTATATAAACGTCTCACTAGCATTAATTTCCCCAGACGTATATACACGTCTTACCAAAGCATTAATTTTTCTGTGCACTGCTATCCATAAAATTATTCCGAAGGCTTTGGAATGCAATAAAAGGACCCTGACAATAGTTGCGAAGGATTTACTTATTTCAGATTATTTTTATATCCTTATCCCCCCCCCCGCATTGCATGACATGCACGCGCTTACGTGGAAAACGGTTGACAATGGAAAGCGAATCGCTTAACTTTTAATCGGCAGTTAAAGGATTAATTATAAACCGTACAAATTATCAAGATAAGGGATAATTTTGGTATATAATTTTATGGTATGACAATCCTATGAGGGGCTCTAGTAATTATTAAACTTGTTCTTAACTTAGTATTGTTAAATTAGCTATAAAATGCATTGTGTAACACCAATACATTTATAAGTATAAAATATCAGTATAACTTTTTTTTATTTCTTATTATGTCAAATGTATATTGATTGTTTAATTTTAATAAATTAATAATTTGTTTAAAATAATCTTTTGTTTTCGACTTTTCAATATGCTCGCACCCTCCTCTTAGAGTTGTCACGCTCGAATGGGAGCCCGCCCCACCGTTTGAGAAACGTTGTAATATACTGAATCGCAAAAAAGAACAAATTCACGTTCCCAAAGAAATAAACACGACTTAAATCACTGAGTAGCGAAAAAAAGAATTCCTAAAAGAAAGTTTACAGTAACAACTTGTAAAAAGTTACATCCTTACTTTGTAAAATAGCAACTACTGAATCACGGTTGAGATACAATTGTTTGTTCTAGTGATTGTTTTTCTTGAATGATGCCTGAATTGAAATGTGTTATGATGTAAAGCTGTATTAAAAGCATTTAACAACTTTTTATCCTCAACGCATCATTTGTGCATTAATAAATGCAATATCTATAATATTATCCATTAAATCATTTTCAATCTGAAACTAAATAGTTTTAAAGTCATAAAAATTTATTTTTACTGAAAACTAAATATTTATCTCTTTATATATATGCTTTCAGCATGTTAATTCGAGTCATGTATTTCCTTTCCCATTTCATAACAGATTTTGCTTATGCAGATCACATAACCTATTCATTCAGGATAAATTAACTAATTGTCTCCTCGTTTGATTCTGTAACTCCACACAAGATGGCCTGAAGAAAGTATTAAAAAACGTATACGTAAGCACGCAGTGTTTATTATCTCTGTTGCGAATTATATAAATCACTGTTTACAGAATGCAACTTGTCACGGGTTTATTCGAAATTTCTCAACTAACAAATCTTCTTGGGGAAAATGGTCTGTAAAATTTATTTTATTGAAAATCTTCCTGCGAGAAGAAATGTGAGTATGCATATTAAATATTGTATATAAAGATTAAACTTTCGAGTTAGGGATGAGAAAGAGAGGGAGATAGAGGTTAGACTGCTACGGCTAGCAGTAATTGATTAAACGTGAAGTAAAGCGTGGATACTAGTAGCAGAATATTGTTATAATAAAGTTGACGTTTTATCAATAGAAATTAAATTAGATTAAGTCGCTAGAGAATTAGAAGGTATTGCTTGAATGTAAGTGATCTGTTTATTCAGTCTTCTCGTACCTCGTCGGCCTTGCTATTGTAATTCATATTTAGAATTTGGGTGCATCTCTGGACTTGGTCATTAGATTTTTGATTGACTGAAAATAAATTGAAATTATTTTTAAATATATGGCTATGCTTCCTTCCGACTCCCCACAATGAAGGAAGAGATAGCAACCTCCCTCATAAACTGAATGCTAAAATCTCAATGAATTCATAAAAGGATACTTAAATGTACAATTTATGTAAAAATTAACTAAAAAAGAATAACTATAAAAATTTTGGCCATAATTGTATATATATATATATATAGTGTTGAAAAACTTAATTAAGTGTACTTTTATACTGCATAATAGTGATGTTTTATTTAAACTACGAGAATACAATTGAATAAATAAAAAGTTTTTAAAAAATTCTTTCAGGTTCCTTTATTAAGTGGTTAAGATAAAAAAAAAAATTAAGTGTTTCTTTAAGTTCAAATTACATTCTCTAAAGTTTATTTTGAAGCGCAGATAATTTCATTAGTTTAATAAGTAATGTAATTTAAAGGACAATATATTTATATCTAAAATATAAAAAAAATTTGTTTTGGGTGTATGTACTATAAAAAGGGGGAGGGTGTGTGTCAAGATTACTATATAGGTATATTCAACCTAGCATTGTTTTGAATTTGGGTAAAAATTAATATTTTTAACCATTGTATGCATCATGCTAAAAATATTGGATATCTTTAATTTTTTTCCTAACTAATATTAATTTTGTAGCTCTAATTGCTAGGATTCATTTAGGACGAAAGGTGTTTACAAATGTAAATTGAAACAATCATCATGTCTAGAAATGTGCTTCAAAATTGAATGCATGCAAGTAAATCATTTAAATATACGTGGTACGTACTGTTACAACGGGTCTATCCGCGTACCTCCTAATAATTCTCTCGGGGGGTGGGAATCTTTCTAAATTATATTATTCAATTGAAAACTTCCTCCCGAAGAAGAAGACGTGGTCTATGTAAATTATGTCGTGTATTTAAGTATTAACTTTCGGGTTCGAGAGAGAGGCTAGAAGCTAAATAATAGCACTGAGGATTGACGTAAAGTAATAGAAAGCTAGACGAAATTGTTCAGCAGATTGATAAATCGTCAATCTTAAATATAAAGCAGATAATTATCTGCTTTATATTTAAGATTGACGATTTATCAATTAGATAATTAAATCGGATTAGCGTTGACTTGAAGTAGATCAACTTAGACGTAGATTATTGGAATGTGTACGGCTAAGACATTCCTAAAGTAAGTTATTAAATTTATAGTTAAATTTATACTTACATCGCCTTCCTCGCTTTGGCTCCCATAATTAGTTTAAGGTGCATTTCCTAATCTTGGGTTGTTCAGGTTTATAAAGTTGTTGAGGCTTGTTAATAAATTGTTTTGCCTATGGCTAATCTTCCTTCTAACTCTCTTACACTGATGATTGGGACAGCTCAACCATCACATTGTTAAGCTTTCTATTTTTTTTTTATTAGAAAGAGGAAGTTATTACTAAATTTCATTACCACTTGTTACTTTCACTCCTAAAAATTTTTTTGATTTAGAGTTTACTTGAAACAATTTTTCAAATAATTAATGATAAACAATATTTCTTAATTTTTTTCTTACATGAAATAAAAAACAGGTGATTAAATTTTCCAAAAGTTTTCTATTTCATAATACAAGTATAAGGGTCTTTGCTCATTTAAAATTAAAAAGATGCGTTTAATTTTAAATGAAACCTAAAACGCTCATTCAAAAAAAACATTCTTATCGTACCTTCATTTAAACAAAGATCGCCGGAAGGTACAATAAAGATGGAAAATCATTTCTGAGAAATTGCAGTATCTTACCCATTAAGATAGGTACAAAGAATAGTTTAAGAAGTATGATTGAACACGTCTGTTTGTGGCTTAGAACAACCTCGATTAGAATTCAGATAAACTGTCCATTTATTAGAACTTTAGATGTAAGTTAAATTAGGAAAAGCTTCATATGTAGTTAACACATCCTATCAGAATATAGCACAATGATATAATGTTTGCTGCCAATTATAAATAATTCGTTTTGGATGAGATTAAATATATAACTTCATTAAGTTTTCCTTTTAAAATAAACTCAGCACGCGATTCTGGCATGGAAATATCTCAAAGTAACTTTTATATGCACATCATAATTTTTAAGCGTAGTGTTACTACTATAATAATTTCAATAGTTTAAATAAAACCTTTCCACTTCATATGTAAGTGTGTTTTCGTTGACTTAACTTTACGTTTCTGACAAAACTATAGAAAGTATATCCATAGTTTCCTTAAGAGGTTGTAAAGAAAAAAAAAGAACTTTCGCGCGAGTAGTTTTTTTCTCTCTAATTTTATTACATGGTAAATCAGATTTCAGTAATATGCTACAGGAAACATTAAATTATAGAGCAATAATAAATAGTTCAAAAATATAGAAATGTTTTATTTTATTAAGTAGTTATCTTTTTTCCTAACAATTAAATGTAATTAATTAAGTAATGTTTTCTAAATTTGCCAAGGAATTCTGTACTATAGCTGGATATACTTTTCCAGGGTACGGGCTACATTCATTTTTTTCAAGGTGTTGCGGTGCACCTAGGGGCGTAGGTGGGGTGAGCTAAGAAAAAGCTGTACAGTACTTATTATACTTAATAATAAGTACGGAATATGTACTTAACTCCATAATTACAATAAAAAAAACGCCTACTCCTTTAAAACAGCGTTTAAAGCTAAACTCAAGATACAAACATAATAATAATAACCCCAACTATAATAATATCAAATGATGCATTTATTATCAATTAACTGAAAATACATTAAAAAACAAAAAACAAATTTCATCTAAAAAGCTAACTCTCGTAGCTATAGTCAGTAGAAGTCATACTATGCATATTGTCTGCCTATCTTAAATATCTCGGTATATAATTACTAACTGCTAATATTCAGGCGGTAACTCCAAATGGCTTTGTGGTCCACCGGTCAATCGCGGTCGACTTAATGCCTACCCCTGCTATAGTACAATGTTCAATTCTGCATTACAAACCTCAAGAAAATTTCTTCGACGTGTCTGTTGTTCGAGACCTGATACCACTGAATACCCACTGTGAGAGGTATCAACAGTAGCTTAGCTAGGCATCCAAAGGCCCTGGTGCTAAAAAAATGTGGGCCCTATCTCGGTTGGATTTTATCTAGTAAAAAAGTAAAAATATATGAATATTTTATATATACAAAGCTACAATTTTTGTTTACTATATTCTCCTTCTTGGCATTGCTTGCACTTAAACGCACCACTGGGTTTCTTTTTATTTTTATCCCTAATTTCAGTTTTATATTTTGTACGATAAATTTCGTGTGTGTTTGAGTACTTACTGACGTTAAAAGGAATGAGAAATGTAATACTACGCTACAAAACGACGGTGGGAAATCCCCGGCTATTTATTTGGGAGGATCGAACTCACCCACCAGAGGGCTTAGAGCTACAGAATGGTTCATCAAGATAGACCGGAAATGATACAAAAATATGCATGAAGAAGAAAACACAATACAATATTATTATAATTATTTTTAAAAAAACACCTCTGCAAAAGAGTAGAGGAGGAGGGACAAAGTTGCATCAGTCTATGGCAGATACGAGAAGATAGGATACTTGCTTAATACGAATCATATTGTTTTTAAAAATAGAATGTAACTAGGAAGGAATTGCCTTTTGTGTAGGTTTTTAAGATATAATAATAGGCTTGGTAAGATTTTTCATGGAACTTTCAAATAACAGTTCATGAAAAATGACAAAAAAATTAAATAATATAAACTTTTCAATAAGTTTAAAGTTTGCAACCTTAAGAAAACAGTGGAAAGAATTTAGGGGAATTCCCTGCATATTCAAAACTACTTTAAACTGAATTGCCTTGATTATAGTTGTGTGTTGCAACCTTTTATATTTATATCTAAAATTTGGAAGAAATTATTGCAAGTTCGGCTTACTTAGTGGCCAGGGTCCGGGGGACCCCGGACCCTGGACACTAACACACCTGCACGGTACCGCCTAGTCCATTGGCAGCTACGCCACTAGGTATCAAGTGTCGAGGACGATACCTGAATACCCTCTCTCTCTCTTCACCAAATCACATTATTGGGAGGACATTGAGCCTCAATAGATTTCAAGTGCTTCGGGCTCGTCTACACAGCGGGTCTTCTGGCGAAATTAAGTACGAACAAAAAAAATTCTTATAGATCTATAGAAATATACTTCGAATGCTAAGTTTGCTTAGTGTGAAACTTCTGATTATTTTGAAATGATAATTAAATATAAAATAATAAGTCTATTTCACACACAATTTAATTTTCTTTTTGGAGTAATTTTCAATAGTTTTCGTTACACTTACCGTCATCCTTTAAAATAGGAATAAAATAACAACAGTCTATTTTCCTACTGTACTGTTTGCTTTGATAAGCACGGTTCATGAATATACAACCTAAACAAACAAAACTCGGTCCTCACGCCACTTTCGCGTGCACTGCGCCGTATTTTAATAAGAAGCCACTTGTTGGATTTTTCGGCACGCTCGTGGCTTAATGGGCTCAAGGGGTTAAGCTCCCATGCCGAGAAGAATAGGTGGGAAAGATGGCGGCCTGCTTCCTTTTTCTTTATTTTTGCACGGTCGGAGCTGTTTTGTTCTTGCTTTGTTTCATTCCTCGGATGCTGCTGCCCTCTCTGCGAAAGAGGGAGTGCGTGTTGTATCACGGCCGGGCCAGAAATTATGCAGTGTTTTCTTTTCAATTTCCTCCGCTGGGGTGTTGTTTCATGGTCGATTGTTGGTGCGAATTTCCGTGCTTCGCAAGTTACGTTCTGTTGGTTGTATTCATTATCCATTTAAAAGTAAAGAAATGTAAAAAAAAAAATATATGGAAAGAATTTTTTTAAAGTAAACCCATGGCATAGTGGAGCAAAAAATTGACTGATTGCTGTTTAATTCGTGAGAAAATTATTTTTGTAAATTTATTATAATGTATTTAGAATAATACCATATTTGCCATGTACTTGTGTGTGTGTGAGAGCGAATGCGTGTGTGAGTTAGTGTGTGTGAGTGAGTGCGTGAGTGAGTGAGTGCGTGTGTGTGAGTGAGTGCGTGTGTGTGAGTGAGTGCGTGAGTGAGTGAGTGCGTGTGTGTGAGTTTGTGTGTGTGTGAGTAAATATGTATGAGTGTGTGAGTTTGTGTGTGTGTGAGTAATATGTATGAGTGTGTGAGTTTGTGTGTGTGTGAGTAAATATGTATGAGTGTGTGAGTTTGTGTGTGTGTGAGTAAATATGTATGAGTGTGTGAGTTTGTGTGTGTGTGAGTGCGTATGAGTGTGCGTGTGTATGAGTGTGCGTGTGTGTGAGAGTGAGTGTGTATGAGTGTGCGTGTGTGTGAGAGTGAGTGTGTATGAATGTGTGTGAGAGTGTGTATGAGGTGTGTGTGGGAGTATGTGTTAGTGTGTGTGTGTATGTGTGTGTGTGTGTGTTTATATATACTAAGAGTCAAGAGTCGAGGACGATACTTTAGTCGAGGTTTTACACACATAAAAACGAGGAAGATGAAATTAAAATTTCTCTTCGAACTTTGACGCAAATTTAGGAGTTGATTTTAAGTTTCATTTCTATTTAACTAGCAAAATCTTCCAATGTTTTACGTTGTGACGGTTCTATCCACGTCCTTTCAATAACAAGCCCTCTTGGGAAATCTTTGATTTTCAAAACTATTTTATTCGCAACGAACCCTCTGAAGAAGAAAACATGATTATTAAATTAGGTCTGCTATATATAGTCTAGGCTTTCAAATTTGTAGGGGAGATAGGAGAGAGATAGGCTAGTCTGCTATCGGAGCAGAAATTAATTAAATTGAAGGTGAATCGTAAATATTTAATATTTGCTAATTGAATTATTGACGATTGTCACTGAGATTAAATCCAGATTAAATTGATAAGAAGTCAAAGTGATCGCCTTGAGTAAGTGTGATTAGTATAAATATTTTCACATATCTCGCTTACCTCGTTTATCGTCGACTTAAATTATTTGAGGGCATCTCTTAGTCTGGATCGATTGTATTAGTGTGGTGATTATAATATTGTGAATAAATTAGATTATTTGGTTGTAATATGGCTAGAGCTCCTTCCAATCCTCCTACAGCCTTAGGCTCGCTGGGTAGGTTATTACAACGTGATTATATTCTTTTGAATAATCAATTGAAACTGTGAATCTGTCACCAGTCTTCAGTGCTCCTTTCTGAAATTAGAGATTTTATTTTATAATTAACAACAAAAAAAAATGTGTAGCAAAAAAGTTTTAAGTGGAATTTATCTGCGATTCACTTGAATGTACGTTGCAGTTTTAGGAAAACAATGGAAATAATTAAAAGAAAATGCACCAGTATATAGTATTTTTTTTTCAAAGTGAATTTTAAAGTTAGAAAAATTGTGGCTTACAAATTTTCGATACCTTGGGTGAAATCTTCTTAAGGTTTTATTAAAATAAATTCTATACGTATCAGGGTAACAAAAAATGGGATAATTTTTTAAGATATTAACATTAATTTATAGGAATCATAAATCATATCAATGTGTTTTATTTACGACACAAACTGTAATTCAGATTTTTAATTTTAAGTTTAATGATTACTCATAAAATAAGAGAGTTAGTTGAAAATATAATTTTAAACAATGCATTTTATTAAAAAAAATATGAAACCATGCAATGAAATTAAGTATTTATATAAAATAATCATTTCCTGAATATAGACACACACATTCCTGGGAATAAATTTTTAAATTTGACTTTCTTGAATTTATAGTTATATATACAATGGTGTTCGAAATTAAGAGAATTTTTATATTTTATCGATTTTCTCTAGAACTACTGGACAGATTTTAATAAAATTAATTTGGCATGGCTGATATAATGCAAAAAAAAACAAAAAAAACATTCACAACCGTTAAAGTACCCACGCATGATCGTGAGAAACACCTATTGAAGTCGGGAGGTATGGACAAGCAGCTACAGAATAGAACAAATAAAAAAAGGTTTTTAAGGGGAATGGTCCCCTCGTTCAGATAAACAGCCCTCTTACCATGATCTTATACCGGAAATAAGGGAATTTAGGAGTTCCTGTGGCAATTAATCCCATTCCTTCAGCAATTCTCTTTTCAGGCCTTCGATGGTTTTCAGAGGAGGTTTGCGAGTTGTAATGCCCTCCCCAGAGCGTCCCAAGCATGTTCTATATGAATGAGGTCTGGAGATCTAACTGGCCAGCCCATTCGGCAAATATCCTCACTGTCCAAAAACTCATTGACCAGATGAGTTGCCCCATGTGCCTCGCATTGACATCCATTAAAATGAAATCAGGGCTAACTAAACCCGTAAATAGGCAAACCTAGGGCACCAAAACCTCATCCCTATACCTCACAGCAGTCACGATTAGGGTTTCTTTCCCGGGAAATCATAAGATTTTTGTACTTTTTCCATTCCCGGGAATCAGACTTCGTTCCCGGGAATCACACGGGGCTTGAATTATCCATGAGGTAGCTATTTTTGACTTAACTTTAGATTTCTATTTCGGACATCGTTAACTGAACCTACTGTGGCAATTTGCGATCGTTCACCCCCAAACTTGTGGACGAAAGAATGTTCGCTACCCCAAGTGTGGGGTAAGAGTGTGATATGAAAACTTTGGGGGTGAGAATTTTTCCACAGCTTGCCGTGGGTGTGTATCGAGCTTCGTTAACAAGAAACAATTGAGTTTTTAACGCAATTGCATTTCGTTGCCTATGTGATCGAAGTTCCAAGATCTAGATTTACGTGGATAATGTAAGTACTAATACTTAAAACTATATTATTTATTTAATTTTAAAAAAAATTCGGATACTTGTCTTTATTATGAGCTATTTAATTGAATCAGCAGTTTGAAGAAGGGGATGAACCCACAAACTGTTTGGGGGAGAATATTTTTATAAGAAATCGCGCAATTTTTCTCATTTATTATTTTTCTAATCTTAACTTTCGCGTGTGAGATTCTTATATTAATATTTATTTATATTTATGTAACAATAATACAGCGATTCCATAAACAAGAAATCGGTAAAACAAAAAAAAAATACCTTAAATACAATAATTAATATGTTTAACGTATATAATCGGCATTTCAGCAGCAAATGAGTTTTCAAGTATATATTAATATTTATCTCTTAGTAGCAACATTAGAGAAATAATTGTTTCAGAGAGAGCTTTGACTGGTTAATTTTCAAATGCAGTGAGTCAGTAAAGGAACATTAATTTTAGTAATTATTTTTCAAATTTGAATTTTTTCCCAGAGATTTTTAATTTACAAAATCTTTAACTGTAACATTTTTTCCATGCCTGAGTGATAAAAGTATGAATGCTTATGCTTTCTGAAATCCTATTTCAAAAATGAATAATCAATTTATTATATATCTTTTGTACTTTTTAGCTCATTATATAAATAAGAATTAATTTTGTAATTTATATGTATCCTTATTTAAAAATGATTATTGATTTTATTTAAAAATACCTTATTTTTAACTTTTTAAAAATTTTGATGTATTCCCGGGAATCCCGGGAACGACAATTACATTTCCGGGATTTCCCGGACATTCCCGGGAATGGAAAAACCCGGGAAATCAGAAACCCTAGTCACGATGCCTCTTGCAAAGACATAGAGGTGTGTGCGGCCATCCAACGTGATGCCTGCCCAGACTATCAAGCCTTCGCTATTATAATGGCCGATTTTTCAAACCTTGGAGAGGTGCCCATATACATATCAACCCCATATGCATACCAAATTTTACTGAAATTTATCCAGTAGTACTAGAAGTAATCAGTAGAATCTAAAATTCTCTTAATTTTGAACACCAGTGTATATATGTAAATGGTTAATCTTAAAATTGAGTCAATTAGGATGCTAAAAATATGTCTTATGGCTCTATCGTGCCTTTTTATTTTGCCAATATTTCTGAACAAAAGTAAAAATTAGAAGAGAAAAATTACAGTACAAAAGTCAATGTAAAATAAAATCTGTTATATGAATTCTAAAATTATAAAGAAAGTAAGCCACTGACTTTAATAAGTATCTTCATGTGTTACTGAGCAGTATTCACAGCACAACACATACTTATACATACAAACGTAGCTACTTTAAAAAAAGAGGTAATTTTAGTTATATTGAGTTTTTTATGCATAGCATATATATACACACAGGTATGTTTAATAAGAATAAAATTAAAGTACTTAACCTTTTAAAAAAATAACCTTTAATAAAATTATACATTTTATTTTTTCATTTTAATTACCAGGATGAAAATTCGTTTTTTTTTTTTCAAATCATGGAGAAAGAGGGAAAAATTAGCCAATACTATTACATAGTTTTTAGAACAATGGAAAACGTGTATGTGGGGGGGGGACAAAAAGACATGGGGTTTTCATTATCATAAAGTTAATTTTATTTTTCACAAAATAAATTACTTAATTTTCAACAAAATTCTTACTTTGTGAACAAACTTTGCTTTTTGTATCGCGAATATATCTTTCCTTTTTTAATATTGTTCGCGAATTAATAGGTTCACACGCTTGTTTGTATGTGAGCGGAAACTAATTTTCTCTTAAGTTCGCGCAATAGAAATAAATTAACTTTCGATAAAGAATTTTTCACATTCTTGTACCGAAACATATTTCCTGTTGAATTTTATCAAGTACGAAATAATTATGCCACTTTCATTCTTGGGCTTAATCACTGATACGTGAATATAATAAAGAAAAGTGTTATAGTATTTAATTTCTCTAAAGTAATAGAGCTTAACGTCGATTTTAGAGATGGCTTACCACTCGCTCTCAGATGTAACTGGATTTAGTAACGAAGTCGCTAAGGTGATAACAGTTAAGTTATTAATTTCAGATAAATAAGTTCAGAACCAGGATTTTACAAAAGCGTATTAATGGGTATTTTTTGATGTTTCGTTTTTGTTGCATTAGAGAGAGAGAAAGAGAGAATCATATATATATAATTGCTTTAAGAATATTATTACAATGAAAAAAAATTGATATTCACAATTGTGCTGACTTTACGATGGGAGACTGCGTATGCCGAGTAAGTGAGTGAGTGAATATTAACGTCGCACTGTTCAGTTATACACGAGGGCTTTTGGCGACGGACCGCGTAATTTTGAACCATGGTCAAGTGACGCGGACGACACCTGAGCTGGCACCCCTCTCTCCTAACTACCACACCAACGGGAGGATGTTTGAGCTCTCGACAGATTTAATGTGCATCATTCCCCTACACGGCGGATCTTCAGTGGTATTGGGCTCGAACTCATGACACGCTAGCCATGATCCGATACCTTGACCACTTGGCTACCGCGGCCTCCAACAAATGCTGGATTACTGAGTTTTATGGTGATGTGCACACTTACCTGAATGCCTCGCCTGGGGTGCGATAGACTAAGTGTGGTGAACCAGTCCCTTGGCCACCCCAATCTCCCGAATTATCGAGCCTCGATTACTTTTTATCGGAGCATCTGAAGAATCTTGTTTATACAACTCCACTCGACTCAGAGGAGAATCTAGTTGCTCGAATACCCGAAGCTGCTGCACATGTGCGCGAAATATTTGGCATCTTTGAACATGTACGCCAATCGCTCCGACGACACTGCCGAGCACTGGTGAAAGCAAGTTTTGAACATTTATTGAAAAGATTACACTTTTCAACGACACTTTCAATAAACACTGTGTCTTTCCTTTTGTTTCTTATTTTTTGTGTTTGTGCCTCACCGCGTCTCTTGCGCCCTTACATTCCTATACAATAAATGATTGTTACAATGTCCAGTACCTACCCTTAAAGTTTGTACCATGAATTTGGAACCACCTTGTTTACAATTAAATTTTAATTAGAATAATTGGTTGCTTTCCAAAGTTGTTTGTTTTTAAACGTATTAGCTTCCTTTTCTATAGTAATATTTAAAAAAATCTTTCAATAATTAATAATCTTTTGAAAAATACGATGTTTTTCAAAAATTTAAAAAAGTGTGTTGGATTAATATTCATTTCAACATATTTGAGAAAAGTACAGGATAAATGCAGTTTTAAATTTTTTTTTCTTGCTTAAAGCTGGATTTATTTTTTCAACCTTAAATTTTCTTGCTTTATTTCGTTTTAATTCATAATTTTTTTCTCTTCTGTAAGTTAAATAGAAGCTCGGCAACTTTAACCATAGCTTATTTAAAAATAGATTAGTATATTTTAAAAGCAACCTTCTTTTCAGAGAGATGGAAAACATATATTTATGTCGTATGTACCGATATGTCTTTAGACATCTTGCACTTTGATTGATCTGAATGTCATTGAAAACAGGTGTTATGAAATGTCATGCATGCAATTCTTAATACAGACTGCCAGCAAGGTCAGATATCAAATACATCACGAACACAACTCTTTCAAATAAAAAAAATTACCTTTGACATTTCTGCTTTTGAATCCTGGTTTAAAACAACGCACGTCAGAAAATTATAGTTTATGAAGAAAAAGCCACATTAAATTGTTCATTGAAAACTTTGATGTTACTAGTAAAATTATTCAGAATCATACGTAAAACCGAAGATAAAGACATTTTTTGAAAATTCAAATTCAATATTTAATTTTAATAGTTGAAAAGATTTTAAATAAATGAGTTTTTCTATAATTACAAGTTTATATTAATTTTACTTATATTAGACAAATTTAAAATAACACTGAAATAGTATAATTTTAATAAAAATATCCATCCTTTTTAATTCATTAACAGGTATCCCACTAATTGCGACAATTTTTTTTAAAAAAAAATATGGAGATATGTACATTTTTTGTGGTTTTTAGAAAGAAGAGAAAAATAAATTATTACTACTAAAATGGGAAAAAATTGGTAAAAATTTACAACAAAATATATAAACGGAGCCCACTCAGTACAAAAAGTTTATGAACAAACTCACAATTTTTCATTTTTGATGTATTACTTTGCTATTACTTTTTGAAATAACCTTCAGAATGAAAGGTATTTTAATTTTTACAAAAACTAGAGCACTTTATCTTAGTTTTAATATAAAATTGCTTAAAATAACAGTGATTATATTAACATAAGGAGCTATAATTTTTGTAATAAAATAGTGATTGATAAATCTGAATGTTAAAACGCTTCTACTATTAAACAGAATATACACAAAAAATTTCAGCAAATTATTTAAAACGCTTTTTGAACAATTGCTGTCCTCGTTTGAGCTTTTCGAAAAAAACACATTTCGAGTAAAACGCATTTTTAAGTTTGACATCTTGTGTAAAGTTATGGGCATCTGCTTTTACTAAAACACTTGTAGTTTTTGTTCTAGGCAATGAAAAATAAAAAAAAGTTAGTATTTTTATAAAGCTTATAAAATGGCTATAAAATAAAATCATAAAAAAATTTGTCAATTTTTGAAAAAAAATCATGATTTTAGGGTAGCGGATACCTAAAACTTCTTGAAAAATAGAAAATTTCAAGGATAAAAAAATAATTACTAAAAAGATTTAAAATTTTTTTGTAAAGTTCTTATGATTTCTTTGATAACCGTTATGTAATATAAGGCGGATATTTTCTAATCCTGGAATTTAATTTTTGTCTAAATTATACTTTACAATTTTTTCTCATCAAAACTTTTTAAAAATTTAATTAGAAATTCTTAGAAAAGATTAGAAATTCATTTCTTAGAAAAGATTAGAAATTTAATTCTTAGAAAAGATTAGAAATTTAATTCTCTTCTTTAGCTATCATTTTTCGTATGGGAGAACGTCGCGCAGATCTAAGTGGCTCATTGCAATATTTGCACAATAATATAAGCAACATCTCAACAATAGATTTTATCACAGATCCTTCTTCAATTAAATGCCGTTGCATTACTAACACCTCATGCAACTGGATCTTCTATTTCAAATAAGGTAGCAATTGAAATTGATTCACATTCTGACTCAATAACTGGATCAATTTAGTGTAGCAGAAGAACTAGATATAGTTATCCAAGAGGGATATGCACCAATGTAGTCTATTACATTTGAGACACTGTCATCAAAAATTCAAAAAGAAATGTCTCTTTTTGAAAATAAAGGGAGACGTGGTGACTACCTGAAAAGAACATACTCCTATTTAATGACGATAACACCTACTAGTATAGAATCCGAACGAACATTTTCTTCGGCAGGACAATTTATAATGAAAATAAGAAGCCGTTTGAACGATGAAACGCTGGACGAACTGCGTTATTTAAAAGCTTGTTTACAGAAACACAAGAAATAAAGAATTTTAAAAAAAAATTTGTATGTATTATTTTAATTTGTTTTTATGATGGATGAATTTTTTAAAAAATTTTTTCACACACACACAATAAAATTAATAATAAACCAATTTTTAATTATATTTTCAGTTTTATTATGCAATTTCTACTAGCTAATGTGTAAGTATTTTTAATAAATAGTCCAATCCTGATCCCAGGATTTGTATAATATAATTCCGAAATCCCGAGATTGAAAATTATAACACGGGATTGTAAACCCTAATTAAGGCGCGAAACTGGTGGCCGCGATGGCTTAGTGGTCAAGGTAAGGGCTCGTGGTTGGTGTGTCATGAGTTCGAGCCCAGTATCATTGAAGACCCACCGTGTAGGGGAGCGAATTACGTTAAATCTGTCGAGAACTCAAACGTCCTCCCGTTGGTGTGGTAGTTAGGAGAGGGGGATGCCAACTCAGGTGTTGGCCTCGTCACTTAACCATATTTCAAAACTACGAAGTCCGTCGCCAAAAGCCCTCGTGTAGCTGAACACTGCGACGTAAATACTTACTCACTAAGGCGAATGGAGGAGGTGCGTGGGATGACGTCATCAAAACAATTGTTGCCACTTCACTCCTTTTTCAAGCTACACACTTAGTCTCTTTTTTAGTGTCTCACCTTGAATAATTTAGAAGTGAATTTATTCACCTTTCAATATATCAGAGACAATAGAGAAATTTTTATAGAAAAAAAAACACCGGTTATATTTCAATTGTTAGTAATGTAAATTTTTCAAAATCTTAGCTCAGGTTCTGTACACAAGTTTTAGCTTCATACAAACAAGTTACACACTTAGTCCCGTTTTTGTGTGTGTGTGTCACACCTTGTATATAGATGACTCTTAAATAGATAAATGAATACATATCCGCTAATGTTTATTTCATTACAATCCTATAAACAAAGAGCTATAGAAAAGTTACATATTCATTTATAATTAATGGACTCGGTCAAAAGAATTTTACATTTTCAGAAATACAAATCTTTAAAATTCAATATATAGTTTTTAATATTCAATTTTTTTTTTCTTAAAATTTCACAAAATCGCAATCTGCAGGTCTCTTCCAAATGAAAAGATTTTAAACAATCTTCCCTGTTTACACTAATTCACCCTTGATTTTTTATACAGCTTTAATTATTAATTTTTTATGATTTCTATTGTATTTAAATAAAATAGGATCTCTATAAAATTTATTATACAATTTTCTCCCTTATCTTTCCTTGGTCTAGTGGGGCTGGATAATCATCTGGAATAGTATCAAAGAGCTGCTGTAAAAACCAAAGATGAGATCTCAGGATTTTATTCTAAACCATCACAAGTATCACGTAGGGTAATTATTACGTGATACTAATACAAAGAAGTCTATAAACTGTTTGAATGAATATTTTAACAATAAATTATTGTGAAAAATATTTTTTCCATTATGTTCACAGAAAGTATATCCCTTTTAAAAATGAATCCTTATTGAAAAATAGGACTATTAATATATCAAAAACACCTTGTAATTTATTATCAAGAACTATAATAACATTCAAATTCTATAACTAAATGTTTATTTAATGTGTAAGTAGAAAGTTTGTTTTGGTTTATCATAATAATATTTGTGAACTTATTTAAAGTATGTTGAAGCTTTGAGATAAATAGCATTTTTAACTGGTTTTTATACTTATGATGGATTAGTATATTATCTTAATTTACATGTCATCAAAAATCCAAGAAAGGGTTGAAAGTAAAATCAAAGTATTCAAGGTTCTATAGCCTTTGTAAGACTGCCGTTTTAACTCCAAACCTTTAAACTATTTCTCCTTAATTTAGCTTCCTTCTTGAACTGTCTCTAACCCCAAAGATTATTATATTGCAATGAATTTTCATTATTTTCTATATTTCTTTTAAGAGTACCTGCGGACATGCTCTAAAAAGTAAAATGCCGAAATTAAACCTCTTTGTTTATGGGATATATATCTTTAAAAATTTCCAATAAATCTTAGATTTTTTGGTGATTTTATAAAGATATTTTAATTATTATGTAGAAATACAAAAATAATTTTTTATTAAAATTTTTTTCTTCTGTTTAATTTAAGTTGGAGATAATTTTTGAGATCTCCTAGTACATGTTTAGGTACCATTTCTTAAAAAAGTACTTCTTAAGTATGTAAAATATTTTTACACATATGTAAAACAATACACAAAATATAGTAAATCTATTTTTTTAGTAAAATATTTAAAAAAATTTGTAATTTTGAAAATGTTTATTTTTTTCCCTTTTTTATACATAAAATATTTTTTAAGAGTTTTATTTCGACTAATTAAAATAGGTTCACTATATATACAGGTATCCTGTATAGAAGTATAAAAAGGTTTGGAACCATATAGCGCAATAGTTTTTTTTTTTCAAAGTGTACTTAAAAGCAAAAAATTATGCTTTGGAGAAAAAGTAAAAAAACTAAACATCTATAAATGCTTGCTTACATATTTGACAATCACTTTTTCATATTTTAAGGTTGTTTTATCAACGAACATAAGTGTAAAACATTTTAGATCCAGAAAATTATTCACTATATTTTAATACTAAAATTGAAAAATCGATTTTTTGAATGTGTATGATGTCCTGGTTCTCTCTTAATTCATTGTTAGTTCCATTTCATACATTTGTTCTGAATAACATTAGATCTTTAAAGAGCTAAATATTTTCTGGGCTAGACTTTTCCACAAATTCTAAAAAATTGCTTACATTTCATATTAAACTTGCAACAATAATATTGCGCGCTATCCCTCTAGTATTGTCTTGTATAATTACCCTGGTATTATACAGGATAGTGGTTTTTAAATGAGCTTGCGGTTTTTGTTTTTAAAGTAAGAGAGCTTTATTTTCACTTCATATATATAGCATTGGTAATTAAGGTTTATAGTCTTTTTTTTTTTAAATGGATAATTAGATCTTTGAAATAGCAGAAATGATGCAAAATATTTCAGATATTGATTCGGAAACAGAAACTGAAAGTAGTGATAGTGACAAATAATATATTCTGATTGTTCTGTTCATCACATATCTAATGCTAATGACATAACGGACATCTGTATGCCGAGTACGTCGAGAGAAAATAGAAAAATTAGTCTTCGTTTGTTTACATTCCCTCAAGAGTCTTCCAAAATACAAAATGTTTTATTATGAGTCCAAGGATTGTAACGTGGATTATGTGTAAATCCTTATTTTCAAAATTTTTATTCTAAAAAAGAATTTTGAATAACATCTTTAGTTGTCAAATGTATAATATTAAAAGTCTTTAAGATAATGAAAAGAAAATGAGAAGAAAAATGGGCAAAATATGTATTTAAACAAGAAATAGTTTGGATAAATAAAGAATATAAATACAAAATATATGAAGCATTTGTCGTGTTTTTGTACTCTACAGCAGCGACACTCAACCTACGGCCCGTGGGCCGCATGTGATCCACCGCGCTTTTCTGAGTGACCCGCTCATGGCACATTGCACTAAAAAAATTAATTATTTAAGATCAATGTGTTAAAAATGCAGAGGGAAATTCCATCAATCAAGCAATCAGATGTACCCATTTTGTTGTCGAAGTCGTACGAGTACGAATTGCAAGATTTTTTTTCTTTTTCTCCCCCCCCCCATTTTTAACTAATGGTTAGTTGTAACAAATAACATTTAAGAGCGAACGGAACTGGAATAGTGATTATTTTATGAGTAAAACTGAGTTTTAATTTTTTTAACAAATAATACTGATTTCAGTCTGGAATTCAGTCAAAAATGTTCTTTACTGTCTCATTCACACTTTATAAATTAATATTTAAAATAAAAATAAGAGAGACTTTACCATAATACGGAATAAAGACTACCTGCATAATACGAAAAAAAATTTAATCGTGTATTTGATAGAGATTAATATAGCATTAAAAGCCCCCAAAAGAGTTTTTATAATTTGATTAATTTTCCACATTTTATCTCCAATACTGCTTTGGCCTTAAGAAATTTTTCCATCAATTTTCATGTTGCGGTCTGCGTGAAATATTTGCCATATGTGTGCGGCCCGGTGGGAAAAAATGTTGAATATCTCTGCTCTACAGGGTATTATTAAAAAATATGTTCATATATTTCGGCATTTTCAAGGATTTAGGCTTAACCGCAAAGAACTCTCCGGCCATAAGTGACACATAAAAGAAACCTCTGATTCTAACAGTACGCACGTGTTTACGCCCACATCTCGAAAGGGTTCAAAGTAAAAGGATAAAATACTTAAATATATATATATTGGAGACTAACGTAAGAAACACATATTTTGAATATGTATAATGTAATAGCCACAAAGGATGAAATTAATTATCGTTAACGTGTCTGTTCCGTATTACTTATCTTCTATTTAAACAAGATTTTTATGGTGTGAGTTACTAGAGACATTTATCCAAATTCGTTTTAAAATACTCTTTATCGCTCGGAAGTATTTTGTACACATTATAAGTACTTTTTTTCTTATCCCCCCCCCCATTTGTTTTGGACATTATCGACATTTTTATCTTCTTCCATGGCAACTATGAGTCTTTTTTCTCAACCTTTTGAGCTCCTATAAGACACATTCTGCTTTTAAAAAGTCACTGAACCTGCTTACAATAAAAATGCGCTACTAATGCTCCCTGGAATGGCCTTTACTAATGTTTATTAAATTTCATGGAAAGTATTCAAATGAGTGCTTATTTTTCCCATTCCCGTGTTTGCACATCTCTGTCCGAAACACAGTTTACATGCGACCTAAGCCTCACACCCCTTCTCACATTATTACATCGCTTATCGTGATATCCCATCTGGCGGCAAGAACACTTGATGCTGTTTTAATGGCAAGCCTCGCCGTCACGCGAGAACGACATTTGAGTGGAAGCCAGCGCCCTCTTTTCGGAGACCCCGAAACTAGGTCTTGCACAGGTAGAGAACAATGGTAGACCTCTCTGTAATGAAGGGCGAGCTAATGAGTGGCTCTGAGAGATACAAGGTAATTAAAGCATCCGGCGGGGTCTCGGGAAGTTATGGGGACAGCTGTAGGATAATCCAGACACGGAAGAAAGATCTCTGGTGGAGATTCTTACGACGTAAAAACGTAAACAAATCACCTAATGAATGAACATGTATAACGGTGCTGACGGATGGATACTGATTCCTTTGACAAGACTTGAAGAATCGGTTAATTAATGTATTACTGTTCGTTGGATGGGTTTCGGATACGTTTGAAAGAAAAATTAAAAGTGAAAAAGCTGGTATTGGCATGTAGCGGAGTATTTTGGTTTTACTGACCTAAGGTGTTCTGATTTAAGAAAAAGGAGTATCTTTTACTTGCCTTTCTTGGAAGTTCACTTCAATACTTTATCTGGAATTGAGAACGTTTTTGATAAGGTTCATTAGCCTTCCTCGTACTGTTGCTTTTCACAAGAACGAATCCTTTCATTTCTGCGTACAAGTGATCTAAGAATGATTGATTTAGTTTTGATAATTAATTCAATGTTGAATAATTGTCAAATTAGTTATAGATCCGGAAGCCTTATTTTCATAAAGAACTTCCTCTTTTTCCTTCTATAACGTTTTGTTTGAAAAATTAAATGTTTAAGGTATCCGACTACCCTAAAATTGTGAATTTTGCCGAAAACTGACAAATTTTTTTTGTAACTGTATTTTATAGGCCATTTTATAAGCTTTATAAAAATACCAAGTTTATCATTTTCCGTTCACTAGAACAAAAACCAAGTGTTTTAGTAAAAGCAGATGCCATTACTTTAACCAAGATGTCATATTTTAAAACGCGTTTTACTCGAAATGTGATTTTTTGAAGATAATCAAACGGGGTCAGCGATTGCTAAAAAAGTTTTGAACATAATTAACTATATATAAAAAAATTTCTGTAAGTTCTGTATAATAGTAGAACTATTTTAACCTTCAGATTTATCAATACTGTTTTATTACAAATGTGAATATAATCACTGTTTTTATTTAATTTCATATAATAACTGAGATAAAGTGCTCTAGTTTTTGTAAAAAAGGAAATATCTCTTATCCTGAAGGTCATTTTAAAAATGAATAATATAGCAACACATTAGATTGAAAAAATTGAAAGTTTGTTCATAAACCTTTGGTATAGAATGGACCGCGTTTATGCTATTTTTTGTCAATTTTTACCCATTTTTTCCCATTTTAGTAATCATAATTTCCTTTTCTCTTCTTAATTTTAGAACATTTTTCTTAAAATGCACTAAACAAATCTAAAAATAACAAAAAAAAATCTCATATCTCCTTTTTTTTAAAAAAAAAAAAAGTTGTCGCAACCAGTCGTATACCTTAAGGTATCCGAACACGTTCGGAGTACTTTTTAACAGAACAGCATATTTAAACATTATGAATGCTTTTTTAGGATTCAATACCCTTAAATACCAGTATTTAACTACATATATAACAACATTTAAAATACATCACCTAAATTTAACAAAAATCACAATTATAAGTGAAAATTTAGCAATATTTTTGTAAAACTTCAAAGCAATCAGAGAAAAAAGTAATAAACTTATATTATAAAAGTATTACTAAAACAAATAAGATGCATTTATCTAGAAAATGCACTAAAATGTTAAAGTTTTATTAAAATTTGAAAACTTTAGAGCTGATTGAGTAAACATTATAGGAAATGTGACATTCTTTCTGAAACCATTATTTAAATAACAAGCCATAACTCAAAAGGTATTCAAACAATAAGAAATATTTTAGTACATTCTCTAGAAAGTAACATAAATATCAGGTTCAAAAAGTTTTAAAGAAATTCATTTTTAACATTTTGAGTTATCAGACTCACCATGATAGATTTTGAGCAATTTAAATACCCATTTCTGGTAGAACAAAAATTTACTTCTGGTTTTTCAAACTTTATAAAATTGATTGTAACTTGGCCTCTAAGAAGCGCAGAAATAAAACAAAGTATGTTTTGTAAAGCCAAAAGATAGCTCTATTCAGTAAAATAAAAAACAAAAATATCTGTCTTGACCAAATTTGGTCATTTTCAACGTGTTCGGATACCTTACATATTTATTTTTTTCCCTTCAGTTTATAAGAAAGTAAATATAAATTTTGTTTCCGTAGAAACAGGAAAATTACTAATTTACACACTGTGCAAAGATTACTTTTTTCTTCAAGAATCAGTTTTCTTCTGTGGTTCTTTGAGTTAGCGCTAGATTTACTATCTCCTAAATGATCTTTGAACTCTACTGTAGGATTTAATATTTATGATGAACAACGGGTTCTTTTGGTTCTTCAACTAATCCTTAAGGATAAAACTTTATATTCGTTGTTTCAATTGGAGGGCCTCTTTCTGTAAAGAAACCTTGGCGTATGCAAAACAGAACTACTATCTAAAGCAAAGGTGGCCAACCTTTTTGGGAAGAGAGTGCCACTATTTGATAAAAAAAAAAATAATTAAACGTGCCACTCCCAACTTTTACAACAAACAAATGTGGAAAAGTGAAAAAATATTACTAATAAACTTTTATGGGATTTTTATACAAATAGCATATTTTTAATGCAGGTCTATGTAGTCGAAATTTAAAAATAATATAATAAATAAGGCGAAAGTACACAAACTTGGGTTTTTATTTTAATAAACTTTTAAGTTTAATCAATTAGGTTAAGTAAATAAAATGAATAACTCTTATATCATTATAATAATAAAAATGAATAACTTATATCATTTTATTCAAAATAATTACTAAGCGCTCAGTATTTACTTTATGTAGCTTTTGAATTACTACTTTTTTTTACCAAGTCATCTATATTAGGGTTAACTCTTACAGATGCCCACAAAATTAGGTTGTTATTGGTGCGCATCAGCTAGTTTTGAGTTATATTTATTTTATTATGTTCATAACAGAAAACATTTATTCCCAGATATATTTTAATATCCAAATTTTGATTGTTTTTTGTCTGAAACAACCTCACTTCAATAAAATTGTAAAAAATGGTTATTTATTATCTTTCCAATTTTTTTCCGTAATTTTTCAATAAGTCTTCGCGTGCCAATACTACAGCTCCACCGTGCCACGCTGTGGTATGCGTGCAGCGGGTTGGCCACCCTTGATCTAAAGCATAGGTTCCCAACCTTTTTTGAGCTAGCACCCACTTTTCTAGTGAATGTTTCGATATCGCCCCCTTTTTTAGTGAATATTTAGATACCGCCCCCTTTTCTAATGAATATTTCGATCTAGAGGAATAAAAGTGTACTTAATACGTGGTGAAAACAAGAGTTAAGTTTTGAAACATATCCTAAAACTAATACAATATTTTTTTTAATTTAATTTTTCTAAAGATCCATTTTTTTATTTTCGAATCTGAAATAGCTGTTGCCACAAATATAATTAAATGTGTAATATTATATATTTTAGTCATAGATAGGATATATTGTGTTGGAATTGAAACGCTACTGAATTTCTTCTTCATTTAAAAGAGTGGAGTAAAAGTTTTAGCTTATCTGTTATAAAAACAGGCAGAGGTTTTGATGATACGAAGATAAATATAAATTGACAGTTACAGCCTTTAAAGAATCACACGTTAATTCCTGATTAACAAATTTTATTATGTTTCTTGGATAATATTCGTAATGAAATCCAGTGGACGAAACATTTTCCCTACTGCTCACAGATAAAGACAACACGTGCACTACAGAAATTAAAATGTACTATTACATTCGGTTTAATGTAGGTCTGAATGTAATGTAATATTTAAGTTTTTCATCCACTTTCCGAACTACCGAAATATGTGAATTTTTGTACATGTAATATAGAAATGATTTGAATACATACAATCAACATAAGTAAACAGCATTAAAGTTTACTTTTGTTAGTAATAATCAGAGTGTTTTCTTAGTCTTTCTTAGATTATATTTGGTTAATCTGCCCAAGCCCATCCGTGCCATCTCAACGCCTTCTAATTTTCTCTGGGTTTCTTACCACCCCCCTGAAAGTCTAAAACGCCACAAAGGGGCATTTTTTTTTTAACATTTATAAACCCGTGCACCACGAACGTATAACACGGGGTAAACAACACAGACAGAAGAAAGGATTACAACACAAACATCCATGCTTCTCCGGGATTTGAACCCAGTCCTGCGCACCGCAGTCAGCTTCACTGACACATACGGATGGCGGCACAAAGGGCATTATCGCCCACGTTGAGAACCTATGGTTTAAATCGTAGAGAGTTTAAGTAAAGTTTATATTTAAATTGTTCTCGCATATAAAGAAACAAGAATGGAAGCTTTGTGGTTCGAATCCAAGGTAATGAGCGGTTGTCTATTTCTAGATAAATATATAAATTATTGTATCTGCTTGTGTGTGTGTCCAAACATGACATTTTTTGAATCAATAAATTAACTATCCAATCAAGAACCGACAATCCTTGTTTTGAATACATCACCGATATTTAATCTAAGAAGGAGTTATAGAAAACATTTAATACTTAATATTTGTCATATAATTTACAAAATTGCAGTCAATTCCTTAGTCAATAGAGAGATACATCTTTATAATTAATTTTTGTAATGTATTATTATTTTAAGTTAATGTAATGCATTTGCTATCAGATGCTTCATTCTCGATATGTCGCAAGAGAAAAATTATTTCTGAGTAACCATAATTTAAATAAATAAAAACATTGCATTTTTTTGTTACATCCGCTAATTATCATTTCCATAATTTCATAATATCATTCCTATCATTTCTATAATTTTTCTGTATCTTTCTCCTCGTAGAATTATCACGCCCCCCCCCCCAAGGGGGGCGTGCCCCACAGTTTGAGAAACGCTGGGTTAATGGACGAAGTAAAGTAGCCTTAAAAAGCTGCATTTCATTTAACATCATTTTCTTATACTACTTAACTGTGTAAATCTGGTTTTTCAACGATGAATATAACCAAGACAACATATCATTCCCATTTCACAGACAACCGCTTGGAATCCAGCGCAATATTAGCAGTTAATAACCATATACCGAGATATTCAAGATTGGAGTGGACAGTATGTAGGCTAAGTCTTCTACCGAGTCTATAAAATTCTACGAGAACTAATTTTAGAGTATTTTTTTTAACGTATTTTGAGCTGTGTGTGTTTGATAATAAATACATAAAAGTTTTTTTCATTGTAATTATGTAGGTAAGTTTATTATTCTTAGAATATAAATATTGTTGAGCTTTTTTGTAGCTTACCACATCTACGCCCCTGGGTGGACCACAACACCTTAAAAAAATTAGAAGTAGACGGTACCATGTAAAAGTCTGCCCAGTCCTGGTTTAGACTAAGCATTGCTTTTCGTAAATGCTTAGGATCTAATTCAAAAACGGTAGTGATAGCCTAGCTGTTATGGTCCCGAACTCGTGGCCGGTGTCGTGAGTGAGTGCGATGTTTTAACTGGATCAATTTTTTTTTATCTCTATATTTTTCAAACTAAACATGAAGGAGTAAACTTCTCTATTCTTTAAATTTAAAAATTTTCGAATTTCTTTTTTATTTTCACTTACTTTGTTCCAGCAATAGGTTTTTTTTTTCAAAAGTTCAACTGAAAGTGGATAAGATGTGCACCAGTTATCTCCTTTAAAATTACGTACTTCTCAAATGTTTTTGTGTCTCTTCATATAAAACATTTATTTTCAACAGTGTCTCTCTTTTCTAAATCTGGATCGATTTCAGTGAAAGAATCATACTTGCTGTTATACTCTTCATTTGATTTTTCCTCATCATAACCGAGAAGAGAATTTCTTCAACCGAAAGTACTGTTGTAATATATCTATTAAATACTGTATTTTTTTAAGTTACTTAAATATCACATTTCCATCATAACTACAATAATACGCCATAGCATAAGGAAGATTTAAAATGTGTGTGTGTGTGTTCATGCATTCAGAACTGTAACGGTGATTCAGGCGCTGGGTATGATATACCCGAAGAGGAGATATTAAAAAATATATATTTAGAATTCACCTACAAGCTAAGGCCCCTCAAAGGATATGACCTTAAAGTCAGCTACACGAGAAACTATCCATTTTCCAAAAAGGTTTAGAAGGAGAGTTGAAAAAAGTTAGACGGTGGGTATGACACACCCTGCGTAAGAAGTGCTGGGTTAATATCCAACTTGAAAGATGTCTCTTTACCATCTATTCAATAGGGACAGGAAGAAACAAACGTTTCCATACTCCACAGCTTAAAAGATTCTCACAAAGTCTGTCAAGACATATTTTGAATTCCCCTCGTGTTACATCATAGGCCCTCATAAATTAAAAAATTGACCTTCAAATTTCGCTGACTGGAAAACAAATGTCGAATTCATCTGCCCATCAAAGGACTCTAGCTTAAAAATATTTTTATAACTAGATAGACAAACATGATAGCGTGTTCAAATGTTTACCCCTAAAACCTAAATTACCAATTATTCTAGGGAGGAAACCCTCCAGTGACGTCTTAGTAATTTTACTCGGTTAATCTTGCAACTTGCAACGCCTGCTATCGCCAGGGATCTGCATATTCTTCACGCTTCTCTTCACATTCGTGCGAGCCTTGCATTCTTTATTTCGATCTAATTGTCTCCCATCAAGGCCAGATAATGCTGAATAAGCTGTCGTTTTCATAAAACATTAATAATTCATTTGTAGAGGATCGTGTAGGTTTTACAAAAAACTGATAGTAATTGTTTTATTTTAATTGCTGCATACAAGATTATAATTATGTATGGATATATGTGACATGTCGTAATATTGTATTTTGGTGTTCATATAAAGATTTTTCTCTTATTAAAGAAAAATAAATTTTTTTTACTCTTCAACATCTTTATTTAATATTTAAGTGATATGTTCTGACTTTTAGAAACGACTTAAGGAAAAGCGTTATCATGATTTAATAAACCAATCCTCCCTTTATATAGATTGAATAAAATTGCCAAAACAATTTTATATCTTTCTATCTTTTTTTCCTTCTACATGTATGCAATTGCTTTAATAAAGGGGGAGAGTTGGCTCCAGCACACTAGCTGAACCCTACTTATTGGATCCTTAAGTCCTAAATTTCTTTTTGACTCGCTGGGTTCCTTTTTCAATTTTGGGCAAATTGTATTAATTTTTTTCTTCCTTTTTTATATAATTAGTTGTTCTGTGATTTTTATATATTTTTATTATTTATTCTTTTACGTTTTTAGAAGTATTTTATATATTTCATGCATATATGTATTTCACGTGAAGTTTAAAATGAAGTATATTTATCTTTTATAAATAATTTACGAATAAAAATAATTTTAACCATTATTTCAGTTTCTAGATATGGATACATATATTTTTTTGTGTAATTTAACAGTACAAAAACAAATATGGATTGAAATCTTGCAATATCTTAAAGATGAAATTTACCGTTATTCTTAGAAATCTTAATGCGATATCCTGGTTATATTTTTGGCATTTATACAGCCGACAATGAACAATAAGATCGCTGAGCTTTCTTTTTTTTCTTTCTTACATTCTTTTTTTCTTCTTCTTTGTCTTCCTGTAAATCTTTCGAGATTCAATTTTTTTCCCCTTCCAAACGTAGCGTCTATTTATCTAATCCGTTTTGCTTTCTAACAGTCATTTAAATGATTTCTCAATACTTTTCTGATAATTTGATTCGTTTTAGCTTACCTTTGAATTAACTATCAACTATCTGTTTTTTCTCATAAGTAATGCAATAACTTTTTACTCGTAACTGTTAACTCCTTCACTAAAACAGTAGCTCAATGTTTCTCAAACTGTGGGGCGCGCCCCTTAGGGGGGCGCGAGCATATTGAAAAGTCGAAAACAAAGGATTATTTCAAAAAATTATTAATCTACTGAAAGTAAACAAATAAAATACATTTATACTGATAAAATACAATATATTTTAGAATTAATTTATGAATACTAAGTTAAGAACAAATTTAATAATCACCATTGATCCCATGGGCTTCTCATATATAAAATTATGTACAAAAATTAACTCTTATCTTGATAATTTGTACGGTTTATTATAAATCCCTTAACTGCAGATTAAAAGGTACATGATTCGCTCCCCAATGACTCCGTTTTCCACGTAGACGTACGTATGTGATGTAGGGTAGGGAAGAAAGGAATACATAAGCAAATCCTCTGAAATAAGTAAATCATTCGCAAACACTGTCGATGTCCTTTTATTGTATTCCAAAGCCTTTGGAATAGTTTTATGGATGCATTGCACAGAAGCAATCGTACTTCGGAAAGACGTAAATATACGTCCTTAGAAATGAACGCTTTAGTTGATTGAGACGTTTATATATGCTGATGGCGCTTGGGAGGATAAAGTTGTATTGTAGTTTTAGCACTAAAGTACTGAAAATTTTTTTATTGTGTGTAGGGGGGCGGCTTGAAGAAAATTATGATTGAAAATTGGGTCTCAAATATTGAAAGTTTGGGAAGCACTGCAGTAGCTTCATATGGAAATATCAGTATTTTTAAAAGTTATTCGATTCAACTGTGTGTTCAAAATTGCTGAAAGTATACACATCAAAGACAAAAAAGACTTTAAAAAAACTTTAGAATTAAAAGTTTATATGCAGGATTTATAATATACTTAATAACTTTACTTTTCTTATTCCTTTTAGCAATGGTTTGAAGTTGTGGCTCATGAACAGGGATATCTTAAGACTTCTAGGGGCACTGAGCCTCCATGTAAAAGTTGGTCCTACCTGTGAACCTTAAAAGTAAATAGTATATAGTCAAATACCTGTAACAAGTAAATGTGAGTAACTCTCAAACCTAGGCATAAACCGACTGCAGCCCTTCGACTAAATGAGTAATGATTGTGTATGGTGGTAGGCCTAGGCCTAGACATGGACATTGGCCATCACATAATAATGCAGTTTTGCCAGTTAGCATATAAAGTTCGAAATTCCTAGTTTTTCAGAGAATATGTATGGAATCATGATCTTTCTAGGGCTGGGTAGAGAACAATACGAGGCCTCCATCGAGGCTGAGGCCCTGGGCACGGTCTTAATTGGCTCCTGCCTTAAGTTTGTCACGGGTCTATTCAGATTCTTCTGACTAACAATCCTCTTGGGGAAAAATGGGTCTTTAAAATTTAATCTATTGAAAGCCTTACTTCGAAGAAGATGTGAGTATGTAAACTAAATACTTGTATATAAAGATTAAACTTTCCAGTTAAACAGAGAGATTTTAGACTGCTACGGCTAGCAATGATATATTAAACGCGAAATGAGACGTGGATACTTCGTAGTTGATTAGTGTAATATTAAAGTTGACGATTTGTCAATTAGGAATCAAATTAAATTAGGTCGCTAAGAATTAGAAGGTATTTCCTAGACGTAAGTGATCTGATTGTTTAAAGTCTTCTCGTATCTCGTCTGCCTCGCTATTGTTTTCCATTTTTGGTATTTGGGTGCACCTCTTGACTTTAGTTGGTAGAATTTATGTTGTTGTTTATAACTGAGAATAAATTGAAGTTATTTTTGAATATGGCTTATCTTCCTTCTGACCCTCCCACACTAAAGGATGACTTAGTTCATCTCTCCCAAGATGACCCTGTTCACGAAATGTAAGTTTGAGTTCTGGTACCACTGAAGAGTCGCCTTGCAGAGGGATTGATGCGCATTAAATATGTCGCGGCTCAAAGTTTAGAGAGTGAAGTGCCAGTTTAGATGTCGTCCTTGTCGCTTTATAGCGAGCCTTCCCTCGCGTTGATGAGAGGATTGATCGAATGAAGAGACATCTCTAGTTATTAATAAGATTTTTATTTTTATCACTATTTTTAATACCAAGTTTTGCTATAGCTAACAGGAAACGAGTCTGTCTTAATCTATTTTAATAATTTTTACTAAAAATACTTATCTATTAATGCAGATACTAGGCTCAGTTCCTTAGACTCGAACCGCAATGTTCTTAATCCTGTTTCTAGATAAACGAACAATTCAAATTTAAATTTCACAACTATGATTTATACTAACATGTCTAATTGCTACCTTCCTCCTCGATCTTGATTCACTTTACTTTATATTGTTTTATATATTTACATAAATCGCTGTTTCTTTACAGAATGAGGTTCTCAAATCAAACAATACAATCGGTTCTTCTAAGAGAACCCGTTAGAACTTGGTCAAGATTCAAAATTACGTGGTCCGTCGCCAATGGCCCTCATTTTGCTTAAGAGTGTGACGTTAATAAAAAAAAATCAAAGCAATTCATTCATTTTTAGTCTTGTATTATTTTATATAAACTTAACTTCTTTTAAATTCTATTTTATTTTGATATTTCATATCTAAGATAACCTCTAAGCATTAAAAAAAAAATCACCAGATTTCTAGAAGACCGTGATCGTTATATTTCTCGCGCGCGCGTTATACTAAAACCCAAAATAGATTACTTTGCAGTTTTAATCGAAATTCTCAACTGAGTCTTCTTTTTTTTTTTGGAATACAGTGAAAATCGTTTAAAACGAAACTGAGAGGACTGAAATATTTCTTCGTGTTAAAGGATATCGGAAGAAAAACATATATTCGATAAAAATAATTTAATTCACGTACATATGTGTATATGCATGTATTTTATAAAAACCATTCATACATCTTCATAATTTGCTCTCTTATTTTTAATTATCGTTAATAAAGAATAGTTAGTAATACCAAAATCTTTATAGATTTTCGTTATCCACTTCTGTTTTTGATCAACAGCCTTAAGAAGCTCATCAGCCCTTTTCATTTAAAATCATTCTTAAGTTCAACAGCCACCTTCATTTTATGCAATATAGCACTTTGCTTTCCCCCTGAGCTGTTTGTCAGTGTTTCCAAAAAAAAGCTTCAAAAATAGAAAAAATAATGCGAACCAAACTCGCTGATTTTTACTCACACTCGTTACCGAATTTCAAAACGAACTGTAGAGAATACAACTTTTGTGTGACGTTTGTACCAATGGAGGGTGAAAGTTGCTTAGATAAACAAAATTGGCTTGTGTCAATGGTATTCCGAGGGTATTTCAAAACCAAGTCAGCCTCCTTTCTACGAAACATGTGAAACCACCGCTCTTTCATTTCACACCCCTTTTAAACCTAGCCTTCGCGGCTGGTGTTTTCCGTATTTTGTTCATTCCCAAAAAGGAAATCTTTTCCTGTGAAGCGATTTTCATTTCGCGTTAAGAGAAAAAAAATGCATGACATGGCATAGTAGTTCGTCTGGACCGTTGTATTGTTTCGTGTTAACTGATATTTCGTTTTAAGCGTTTTCACGTTAAACGTATTTCACTGTAATTGAAATTATCAACTGTGTACCTCATGCTGATCTTAGTACATAAGCGAGCAGTCTTACTCTTTGATGGATCTTCAGCATTGATTATCGTGTTTCAGACCATTCTCTAAAATGTTATTGTTTTGTTAGTAATTAAAAAGTTTCTGTAAAATATTTATTTCATGTATGCATTTTACAATCTTTATCCCAAAGGGAACTCTGCTTAAATATAAAGATGTTTACTTTTCGGAAATCTAACTTTTAACAAAAAAAATGTGACAAAAGTAATTAATTTCAATAAAAAAATTAGCTAATTAATACTTATTTGTATATGAGATACGTACAAACATGAATATTTATGGCACACACACGCATGTGAGATTTTAAGTTTGAATTATTTTATATTGTGCGTGTGTGATTTAATTCTCTGTAACTTACTTGTTTGCAAACGGGATTGCATTAAATTCCAAGACGCTTAACAGTTTGGTTTACTCTTTTCATAATTCTTAATTTATGTACCCGGAAGATTTTATGGAAGATGGTTGATTAATCGCATAACTTATATTGCAAGAACACAACAGTAGAGAAAGGAAAGGCTGTTTTTTCAATCATAATCGCTGGAATTTACAAATACGCCTTTTTCCTGTATTCCGCGTTTTAATAAAAGATTTAATTTTAAAACAACTTCGCGGACAAAATTTCCTTCGTATATATTGTCACCGTGGTCACAATGTTACAATATTTATTAGAATTCTTGCTTAAAATTTAGTAGGATTCTTCCTCGAGATTATAACAATTAATAACAATTTAAGTTAGTTTTATCAACTCGCAAGTAATTCCAACTTAAATATATATCCCGCTTACAATCAAGACGTCATTGGCGGGCGCTATCTGAAACATCTCTACATCAAATTGTTGCCTAATACGTCCGCAAACGAAGCAATGACTCTGCGATTTGGCACGCATGATTTCATCTGTTACTATTCACTGGAATCGCAACAAATGATGATGGACGACGGCCAGCAGTGACGGATCCAGTTAATCCATCAAAAATCTCACGAATCCGTGACCCCTTGTCTTTCCGCGCCAATGACAAGCAGTGTTCGATATTGGATTTAATGAAGTGAATGGATTAGAGAGAGATATTACCTTCCTCCCTTCTTCTCGATGTTGATTGATAGGTTTGGAGAAAAAACTAAATTGAAAAGGCTGGTTAATCTGTGAGAGAAATAATGCCTGTGCGCGATATTCGCGAGCAAGATACTTTATCTCTTTGACATCAACTCTTGCTTTTCCCCTTTTCATATTATGAATCTATTAGATTTAATAACGCTTAATAACATCGGCAGGAATATTTTGATTAAAGAGCAATTATCTGTCATTCTTTATATCTCAATTATAATCTGTAATATGAAGTACATGAATGCCCATGTATGAATCTCCTATATAGACTTAGTTTTGAAAGTAGTTGTAACAAAATAAGAAGATTTAAATTATATCTGTATAAGAATATAGATATTATCTTGAATATTTTAAATTCTTATAATTCCAACGCAATGGTAAGCAATACGTAAGAATATAACAAGGCAGTACAAATCAAAGTAATATAGTAGCAAAGTAGTAAGCCACAGTAATATAGTAGCAAACTCTTTGGCTAAAGACTCAAATTGTGGAGTTAAGCCCAGTTTCAAGGCTCCAACTCAGTGTGTTTGAGTGTGCTTACGTAAAACACACTTTGAAATTGTTATATTGAATGTAAATTTTGAAATATTTATCTGAAAGAAAAATTAGGTAGAAGATAAATTAATCTCATCAAAATAATGATGCCTTATAATTAGGTCTTCGAACCAAAACAGAACCGAAAACCGGAAAAAATCTTACTTTTCGCAAAAATCAGTCTCTAAGACACCTTCATATTTGACATCCAACCAAAGCATTAAGGAAGCCGGGTTATGAGCTCTCTGTGAGAATTTTTTTCCTTTTAACTTCTTGGACATTCCTTCTATATACACGGTCATTCGGGTGGTTAAAAGTAGGGCATCGAACTGAAACTGAACCGAAAAAAAACCCCTTTACTTTGGTCGGAACGAAAACCGGAACTGAACCGGAAAAAAAATATCGGTTTATTTCGGTTCGATATATCTTCAGTCATTTTGTAACCAACTAATCGATATTTTACAATTTAACGTCAGCCATTTTTCATCATCTATATATATAAAGGAGAAAAGCGACTCACTCACTGACTGACTAATCACGATATCTCCGGAACTATTCAACCTACAGATCTGAAATTTTGTAGACATGTTCCTTATATGGAGTAGAGATCAACTAAGAACGGATTTTTTGGGAAATTCGAATCGCAAGGGGCGTTACGAAGGGGGGGGGGTAGGGCGCGTTATAAGTAATTGTTTCCATTTTTAAACTACTCGACGTACAATTTTGAAATTAGGTAAACAGATCCCTTTCATAGAGTATAGATCCCCTACAAAATGAGTTTGGTAAAAATTGACCTTCAAGTGGCGTTGCGGGGGCTTAGGGGCCGTTATAGATACTTATTTCCATTTTTAAGCTATGAGACGCAAAGTCTTTTTATTTGATAAATATATTCCTTTCATAGAGTAGATATCAGCTACAAGATGGGTTTTGGGAAAATAGCCCCCCAAGTGGAGTTGCGGGGGATTAAGGGGCGTGATAGATAAATATTTTTCTTTTTAAACTACTTGACCTACCTGCTTGAAAATTGGTAGGCATGTTTCTTTCATGGAGTAAATATCCGTTTCAAAATGGGTTTGGGGAAAATTGACCCTCAAGGGGTGTTGTGGGGGGGTGAAGGGGAGATATAAATAATTACCAATACATAAAGGAGAAAAGCGACTCACTCACTCACTGACTGACTAATCACGATATCTGTGGAAATATTCAACCTACAGATTTGAAATTTGGTAGGCATGTTCCTTTCCTGGAGTAGAGATCCGCTAAGAACGGATTTTGCGAAATTGGAAACACAAGGGGCGTTACGGGGGGTTGAGGGGCGTTATAAGTAATTGTTTCCATTTTTAAACTACTCAACGTACAATCTTGAAATTGGGTAAGCAGATTCCTTTCATAGAGTAGAGATCCGCTACAAAATGAGTTTGGTGAAAATCGACCCCCAAGTGACATTGCGGGGCTTAGGGGGCGTTATAGATAATTATTTCCATTTTTAAACTATTAGATGCACGGTCTTTAAATTTGATAAATAGATTCCTTTCATAGAGTAGAGATCAGATACAAGATGGTTTTGGGGAAAGTGGCGTTGCGGGGGGGGGAGGGTTAAGAGCGTAATGGATAAATATTTTCGTTTTTAAACTACTTGACCAACCTGCTTGAAAATTGATAGAAATATTTCTTTCATGGAGTAAATATCCACTACAAAATGGGTTTTGGGAAAAATGACCCCCAAAGGGTGTTGCAGGGGGTTAAGGGGAGATATAAATAATTATTCCGATTTTTAAACTATTAGACGCACAGTGTTGAAATTTCGCAAGCAGATTCCTCTCATAGAATAGAGATACGCCACAAAATGCGTTTTATGAAAATCGACCCCAAGTGGCGCTGAGGAACGTAAGGGGCGCATATTTTTAATACAATCGAATTCTTAATGCTAGGACTTAAATATCAAAATTTTATACATATATATAACCAACACAAATTTATAAAACATCATGAAATACCCAGCGAAGCGGGCGGGTAACAGCTAGTTACATATATTTGCTTCTCAATTTCTTGTTTTGATGTTCAATTGTGTTTTTCTGTCAGTTTCGCTCGAAACTACTTGTAGAAGGCAGATTAATTCAATTGAATGAACTAGAAATATATATATATATATATGATTTAAGATAAGAATGTACATAAAATAAAATTATTCACTCAGAACCGAACCGAAAACCAAGACTGAACCTATATATATATATATATGTCAAATGTAAGGATAATTAAATTAGATCTAAAATTAAATGGCTAGTCCATTTCTAATTTTAGATCTAATTTAATTATCCTTACATATATATATATTTCGTTGAAGCGGAAAGAAAAAAAAGTACGGTTCGAAAAGCTTTGCTTATAGTAGGATAAATCTTGTGAAAATCCTCCCTCTAAATGGTGCATCTTCTTTTTCGTGTGACTTGCTTCAAAAAATTCCGAGGTTCGTCACCTAGAGCTTTCGTGTAGTTCTAGAAAAATTTTCATTCAATTCAAAAATATACGAAAATATATATACTCCTTTATTGCTTAAGGCCTTTCTACTTTTATTGATTATGTTTTTTGACAATTTTCACGTTTTTGTGTGTTTCTTTTTTCCTTTTCGTCAGCTTTGTTATGGATTTTTATTGCTATCCTCTCAGAGTATCATCTAAATCAGAGGTTCCTAAACTTTTTGTCTCATAGACCAGTTGCCGTGTTTTTCGGTTTTGGGTAGACCCCTACTTCTATAGAACTTTTGCAAATTTATCAGCTTTTATGTCTTTTTGACAGTTGGTACTTACTTTAAAAGATTTAAATTTCCAACCGTAATAATGTATAGTGTTTAAATCTTAAGAAACACATGTTAATTAAACTAAAATTTAATTAATAAATAAAATAACTAATCAAAGAACAAATGTTTATGATGGGAGGAATGAATGCGGTGCTCTTCACTAACAAATTTTCAAGATTTGTCATCAATTCTGTCAGGTTTAACCCTAAATCTTCTCCGTTAGTAGAGTCCACGTCTTTTTCTTTCTTTCTTTTTTTTATTTTGGAAATAGGCAGCCATGCTGAAGCTCATTCTCACTAGGAAAAGCAATTAAAAACTTTCTCATAATACTCCATAATTTGGGGATAAATAACATGGATGTCTTTTTAAGGCCAAAATTGCTGACATCCGTTTCTGAACTTAGCTTTAACATTTCCATTATTGCCTATTTCCATCAGTTCCTCTTGTAATATGATTTTTTTTTTCAATGTGACCATATGAATTCATTGCCAACTACGGTAATTACCATAGTCAAAACATTCTCAATCCTTGTTTCAAAGTCAGAATAAAGGACATTTAAATGTTGAAAGTGGATTAAAACATTTTCCTGGCAGATTGTCTGTGTCCAATTGAGAAACTGGGAAAATTTGCGATGTCAAACATTGTGCTCCTCTACCTTAATTCTGGAAAGAAACACTGAAATGACGGTCCTTGTTTTAATAAAATTTATTCTGTCACCTTGTAACTGCAAATTAACCTCAATAAATTGATTAAATAAATCTGTTGAATAGGTAAAATCTAGTTTCCATTTGATTAAATTTTCTTTTAAAATTAAAACCACGATCTGGTTTAATCAGAATCACTATCGTAGACCTCCATTTACACCTCATGGACCTTAAATTATTTTTATCTGACGTGGCCTCCTTTTAAGTCGTCATAGAATCCTGGAGGTCGATATAGACCACTTTGGGAATTACTGATCTAAATGAAGAAGCGTGTTCTGAAAAGCCTTTTAGAAAAATATTTTTTCATCTGTCTCTAAATTTTGTATTTAAATTCCTTTATTCGGACAGCAGCAAATCATTGTCAATAAGACTTGCGACGGATCTATACGCGTCCTTTCACTAACTCCTTGGGGATTCCTTTAGGGCCAGCATTCATTCAACCAACTTTCTCCGAGGACAGGAAAATGTGATTATGCAAATTAAGTTTAATATATATATTCTGGATTTGCGAGTTTTGAGGGTTAGTGAAAGGAGGATACATTGGAAGTGAAAGGAGGATAGCTTGGATGTGAAGTGAATAGATGAGAAGCAAGCAAATCGACAATAATACAAATACGTAAACAGTGTACGACGCGTGAAGTTGGAATTTCGAAGAAGTGCCTAAGTCAACTATTGCAGAAATCTTTAACGCCATGTCTAAAAGTAAAGGATTGCAAGAGTTCAGGCATTGTGCTCTTATTTCAAATTGAAGTTAGAGAGTTAAATTATGAGTGCGCTTCTTAAATCAAGCTTTGTATAAGTTATCGTAAGAATGTATTTGAATGAGCGCATATATTAACCCCACGCTATCTTGTATCACCTTAGTCCTCTAGTTGATCAAATTTATTTTACTTAGAGTATTATTGTGTCTGTGTTGTATATTGCAACAAATAAACAATTTGTGACCGATCCATACGCGACTCTACTAATTCCTTGGGGATTCTTCTGGGGAAAAATATTATTTCAACCAACTTTCACCGAGTAAGAAAGCGTGATTATGCACAATTGAAGTATATTATATAAATTCTGCATTCGCGAGTTGGCAAGGTGTTGGTAAGTGAGTTGGTAAGTTAGTTTTAGATCGTGGAATTATTAAGAGCATTAGGAATTTATCCATGAAAAGGATTACTGAGAGTGCATCAATCGACAGTGATTAAATCCAGATATGGATCTCCTGCAAAGATTCAAGTGTAGGACAACTTCATAAAAGTACAGTTATCGTTATCTTTGTTTAATTAGAAGTTAGCTTATTAGTGTGCGACGTAGTTTATATTGAGAGTGTTTAAGCTACCGTGAAATCAGTTGAGGGTCAGTAGTATTATCCCCGTGTTATTGAATCTCACCTCCGCGCTCTACTATTTGATCGTTTATCTTAATTAGATTGTTATTGTGTCTGATTGATAATTTGGTAACAATAAAATAGTTTGTGTGAAATCATGTCTACTGATTATTCAGTTTCTCCCACACACCTAGCCGGGTCTGTGGGTAGACAAGGAGTTTCAGATGGAAGCAGGAACCATCCGGCATTACAAATTGAAGTTCATCATGTCGTCTGGTCATTTAGTTCCTCCTACACATCTAGCCGGGTTAAAGGGAAGAAGGAATATAAAATCCTTACAGACTAGCTTTGCTATAATATTGATATAAAATCAAACTAAATGAAGTTGATGTTAAATTAAACATTTAAGCTATTATCTACTTACAGAACTGTAAAAAATATAATGGAGTGTAACTATAGGAATTATTGAATACGCGCGTGCACTTTTAAGTTAACAACAATATACTTTTCATGCATTGTTTTTTCATAAAATAAATAAAATAAAGTGCGTTAATTAACGACTTAAAACACAAATTCTCTCTCTCTCTCTCTCTCTCCAACATGCTTGAATTTTAAAATAAACGTCTGATACTTTTTTTCTTGAGAATTCTTTGTTTAAAATATTTTAACTCAGATAAAAAAAAACAAATCAAGATAGGAAGTATATTTAATGATAGTTATTTGATTTAAATAATTAAATTAGCTGTTTCTTTATTTTATAAATGAATCAAGAGTTTTAATTGCATAAATGTTTTATTTACATCGTCGCCAAAACAAAAACAAGTAGTTTAAACTCGTTAGTTTTTGCACGTCAGCATGAAGTTTTTCATTTAATACTCTTAGTCATTATCATTCATAAGAATGTTTATTTTTCTACCTTAATGATAAAGATGGTAGTGAACCCTACATTCATTAATTATTTTTGATTCTTCTTAAATTAGTAGTACTAAAATTTTTCCATACTACTGTAATTATTATTACTTACATAATTTTTTTTTTAAATTCTTCTTTATTGCTGTTGTGAAAGAAGTTACAACTAGCTCATTCATTGTGAAAGTAATTTACTTCAATGGAAATTAATGAAAAATTTGGCAAAATTGATTTTTTTTTTCTGTGGTCAATTGGAGCCAATATTCACAATTGTTGAAATTTCGAGTGTCTAATATTTTGTAGACTAACATAAACAAAAAAAAATAAAATTTATGTAAATTTATAATTCTCTGAACACGCATTAATGCGGCTTAGAACATTTTACTAAGAACAGATAAAGTTTTTAATTTAGCATAAACAAAATAATAATTTATTGGAAAGAAGTAATTGACAAAAGAAAGAAAAAATCACACATTTCAGGTAAAACAAAGCTTTTTTGCCACAAAACATTTCAAAGTTTTTCCTTTTATAAGCACACAAAGTTACTAAATTCATATTTAGGAAATATCATTTTGAAATAAATTTACAGGCCACCATTTTTCAGAGCTATAAGTAAATTATTATATACAGCTATGCAAATTAGTTTATAATGCTATATATTTTTAATGAGGTGTTTTTCAGATTATTTAAAGCGAATATAACAATGTGATAAAATTTCTCCAAATGTGTTTAAAACCAATTAGAACACTCATATATTGTTTTTATCCACTATCTGATTTGCCCATACACCGTACGGGCTACCGAAAGCTCGGTACTGACATCTCCTTCTTTCTATCTTTGATTTGCACATATTCTTATTGTGAGATTATTAGTGCTAGTATTTTTAAGAGATGCAGTTTGTCCATGGTTTTGAAATACTTCTCACCCGGGATATTCTTTGTGGTGAAGTTCGAGAATTTTTCATTGAAAGCAGGAATTTAGATTCTTCAAATATTCGCTAATGAACAGGGATTGGCAAGCCAATATGCAACTTTTTGTTTGAGAAGAAATTAAAATGTAAAGGTAATCCAAAAGAGCCGATATTATGTCTGTCCCTATTGGAATTTAAGACCAAGTATTACATCCTGCTTCAAATTGTGTGTGTATATGCACACGCACTCAAAATTCTCAACCGTATGAAAAAGAGGTATGATCATGAAATTTTTTTGTAAGTATGAGAAAAATTATTATAAAATATGTAAAATATTCTTTCCCAGCATGTGCAGTGTGAGTGAGTGAGTGATTTTGGGGTTTATTGGCGCAAGAGCCGATCTCGGCTATACTGCGCCAAACATTTGTTTTAATATCTGTGGTCTAGACGTAAAGAGAAAGAAAGAATGAATTGAATGACAAGAAAGAGGGTCGAAAATAGAGAAGGATCACTAGGGTACCCCGGGTTCGTGAAGCCCGTGTTTACCAAAGACACTAAACCCCGTGGGAAAAGGAAAAGATCACTAGGGTACCTCGGGATTGCGACACCCGTACTCGCCTAAAGAAGGTGAGCCCCCTGAAGGGCCTAGCATGTGCAGAGTGTACTTATAAAAAGTAAACATTTCTGGGTTTTGGTGCTCCTTTCCTACGCACAATTATAAAATAGGAAATAGGGTGAGAACTTTAAAAAAGAATGTTAAAATAAAACTTCGCGGTCTCTTAAGTATTGTACTGAGTTATATGCAATACAAAAATAGGTGCCTTTTTTTTGGTAATATTTTGGGTAAAAAAATTGACCGCTCTTAATGTCCATATTCTAATGTTATCACAATTTAGTATTTTGATTAATAGAAATCAATAACACAGTTGACTAATAATTTATTAGTGTCACGTATTGAAACTGCACAAGGGTTATAAGTGACGGAATTCACAATTCTGAGTCACTGTCAAGTGACAAGAGCATCACCCCTGAGTCGGAACCCCATTCTCCACACTTCTCTAATGTGACTCTGAGCCTCGACACATTTAACACGCATAAATCCCTCAACACAGTGAGTCTTCAAGGGCCTTAGGACTCCAACTCATGGCACACACACAATATCGGCTGTCCCGAGTTCGGGACCATTCCACTCGGTTACTTCTGCTTTATCTATACCCGAGGCTGCAGTAAACTAGTGTTCATGACCACGAGCTTGTGGCCGGCGTGGCATGTTCGAGCCCTAGTGCTAATGAAGCACCACCGTGTAGAGGGACTGATGCACATTAAATTTGTCATGACTAAATGTCTTTTCGTTTATATGGCGTAGTTGTTGTTGCTAATGCCACCTGTCTGACGAAGTCAGATCGAGGCTCACGAAATTCATCATGGCATCGGACTATATTGTACACCTGTCGTTAGCCGTAACTTTGAGCACCATGTAGGTGACAGTACGATTTGGCTCGGTTCCACCCCAATTTTGAGGGAGAATACCCTGGGAGTGGTCAGGGGTTTTCCACCTCTCTTCCCCTTCCACCCACTACACGAGAGGACTTGCGACTCGACGGCTATTTAGAGTACCCCCATGCCGCGTGAAGGGGAACTATACATTTACAAACATCCATGTCTTCTCCGGGATTCGAACCCAGGCCCTATGGCACATCAGCCAGCGTCGCTAACCACTCTACCGGATGGGCGACACATGGTGTAGTAGTTTGTAGAATGGAATGCCAGCTCACAAGTGCCGTCCTCGCCACTCGACCGAGGCTCAAAATTACGAGGTCCGTCGCCCAAAGCCCTCGTGTTGCGTTATACTGAAACGTTAATAAAAAAACACTCACCATATCAATCACAAAAAGAGAGTAACTGAAATTTGTATTGAGTCTCTTCATTAAAAGATAATTATAAAAATTAGTTTTTATAGAAACAAGACATAGAAATCAAGCCATTGTTTGTATAGCCTCCAAAATTTCACCATATAATTAATTTCCTTTAGAAGAATGTGAAGTAAATGAGATGTATAATTTTGTAGTGTTCTAAAAAAAAACTTCACATAAGAAAAATGAAAAGTAGCGACTATTGATCAACTAATTAAAAACCACATTTTAAAAGCGGTTATGGGAAAATTAATTTTTGCATCAATGTAACGGTCAGCTTTTCCTACAATTATGTAAATGAAATACAGGAAGTTTTTCAACGGGAATAAAATAGAAAACTGGATTTTTAAAAGGCGGGCAATAACCGAATTAAGTTATCAAGTCGAACCACCACCGCAGTTGTGAGACTGAAATTATCGGAAAATAATTACAAATAAAATAGGCTGAGGTAAATTTTATAATTTAAATTCATAACAAACGTTTGCTTAATTACTTATTACTTTTATTTTTTGTTGAAATTTTTTCATACGCCCTAACTCTTCCGAGAGAACTAGTCAATCACCTGCATACGGACCTCACACGCTTGCCTCCAGGCCCCTTTCTGGAAGAAAGAAAAAAAATTGGTAATAGGCGTTAAAGGACTTTCCAGGACATTCTATATATTTATGTATATTGAAAAATAGATTATGAGTTGAAAGCATTTGCATTTATTGCTTTCCTTACGCTTCGTGAGATACAAACAACGAACGGGATGCACGGGGGAAAAAACCGCTTTTGTTAACTAATTACGGTGTTTCAGTTGTTCGTGTTAGTTATTTTTAGTTCTTTTCCTCTGAAATGACTGTGAGTGAAAAATAGGAAAAAACTAGGCACATAATATATACCATCTATCCAAAATTATTAACTCCGGTTTGATTGAGAGGGACGGGAAGGACTTCGAGAAAAAAAAATTATTGCAATAGATGATTGCCAACTTATCTTCGGGAGCAATTAAGTGTGGGGTAAATTAGCAGTCCATTTAGTTACTGGGCTGAGCATCGTTTGCTGGACCATCGTGATCATCGTATGCAAATCGTGAACGATTATTTTTCCGGCGGGCAACCGGTTTTCTGGCAGAGAGAAAAGGCTCTCTCCGACTGACGTCACCATTTCTTCCACTCGTTATTCGAACAATCGTGATGGCTACTGGTGTTCCCGTCCCACAAGTTGCCTTATTTCCCTTTCTCTCTCTCTCTCTCTCTGAGATTCTTTGAAAAATGAATGAGTAATAAAAAATAATAATGTCAAAGTAGAATATGTGGGAGCTCTCTTTTGCCGTATGCTCGTTTACTGTGTTCGTTTTAGACTTAACGCATGGAGAATTGATCTTGACTGATTGATACGGATAAATATTATGGATGAGTTATTCATTAGAATAAATCTCAACGCACTTGCCCATGTTTGACACGGGCGAAACTTACCGGCAAATTTGCACATACACGTGTTTCACAAGGGCGATCTTGTATCTCACTTTTCATTCTTTCTAATACCCGTCTGAGTTACGTTCCAGTAAAAATAAATAAGCTAGATTATGATTAAACTCTATATACTATTTAAGGTATCCGAACACGTTCGGAGTACTTTTTAACAAAATAGCATACTAAAACATTATAAATGCTCTTTTAGGACTCAATACCAATAAATATTATTATTTAACTATCAAAATTTAAAATAAATTACCTAAATTTTACAAAAATCACAAATATAAGTGAAATTTTAGAAATATTTTTGAAAAACTTCAAAGCAGTTAGAGAAAAAAGTAATAAACATATATTAGTAAAAGTATTACTAAAACAAATTAGATGCATTTATCTAGAAAATGTACTAAAATTTTAATTTTTTATAAAAGTTTGAAAATTTTAGAGCTGATTGAGTAAACATTATAAGAAATGTTACATTTTTTATCAGACCATTATTTAAATAACAAGCCATAACTCAAAAAGTACTCATACAATAAGAAATATTTTAGTACATTCTCTAAATAGTAAATATCAGGTTCAAAAGGTTTTATAGAAATACATTCGTAATATTTTGAGTTATCAGACTCGCCATGACAGATTTTGAGCAATTTAAATGCTCACTTCTGGTAGATCAAAAACCCACTTCTGGTTTTTCTAAGTTTATAAAATTAATTGTAACTTGGCCTCTAGGTAGTGTAGAAACAAAATAAAGTATGTTTCGTAAAGTCAAAAGATAGCTCTATTCAATAAAATAAAAAACAAAAATGTCTGTCTTGACTGAATTTGGACATTTTCAACGTGTTCGGATACCTTAAACTATATTAAACTTTATTAACTATCTATAATTTACTAAGCTATATCTATATATAGTGAAAATCGCTTAACACGAAACTGAGAGGACTGAAATATTTTTTCGTATTATAAGACATTGGATAAAAAAAAACGTATATTCAACAAAAGTAAGTATATTAGAATACATTTTATTTAAGTAAAAATGTATATTTGCATGTATTTATAAAAATCAATGAAGCAAAAGCATTCGCAAGATCTTAATGAAATTTAAATACAAAAGTTTTTCAAAGTTTTTCAAAAACTAAATATTAATCGAGAGTTTTTGGAAAATAACCTAATATTTTTCTTTACAGTGTCTTTCTTAGCATTAAATTGTGAACAAATTGTTCGATGTCGTGTATTTTGTTATTCATTTCACCATCGGAATGTGCATCTAAATAGCAGCGCATACTTTTCATGATCATTTCGTATAATGTGGGAAGTGGAGTTTTGTTATTCATTTTATTTTCATCGTCTGTACGCATATTATCATTATTTAATGCAACAAATTCTTCCGATGATACAGTAGGACATTCCAATAATACAGAAATTTTCTCAAACATTTCATTAAGTGTTCATTCCCAGAAGGGAAATCTTTTCGTGCTAAGTGATCTTCGCTTCGCTTTAAGAGAAAAAAAATGCATGAAAATGCACAGTAGTTTGCCGGGACCGTTGTATATTTCGCGTCAACCGATATTTCGTTTTAAGAGTTTTCGCGTTAAACGTATTTGACTGTATTAATTTTATGTCAAAAAAAAATCTCAATCATTCTCTTTGTCAGTTTTTTTTTAAAAAAAACTTGTGCTTCAAGTGGTTATTTCCTCTTTTTATAAAGTTGACTGCAATACATATCTCTCTAAGAAGGCTTAGTTTTATAAACGATTCTCTAAGTTTATATGCTTTTGATTCCAATCTTGGATGAATATCACAAATATTTTGGCTAACGGAGCATGATTATGTATTGGTCAGTCATGCGCAGATGACGAAGTACCACTTATTCAAGCACTCTTCTTTTCAGATTCTCCATGCTGGTTTTAATATACAACAATTCATCTCAATGTACATGAGAGTGCTTAGGGAATCTGCAATTCGATTCAGTGGTTGTTGCAGCCTAGAGGTCATATTTGTGAAATGACCCGGACTAATTCTGTCGAGTCGTGGTTTCGAATGCTGATGTCACTAAATATCCACCTTGTAGAAGGACTGATGTAGCATTCAATCTCTCGAAGTTCAAAAATGGTCGTGGTACCCGTGTGGGTATGGTCAGGAGCGTGTGGTTGGCGTTCATGAGTTCGATCCCTAGTGAAAAATTGCTTTGTAAAAAGCCTGATGCACATTAAGGTATCCGACTACATTCGGAACTGTTGTTTTGCAAAAGCATATAAATTGATAATTTTTATGATATACAGTGTCACTTAGATTACAATACATGTATAAAATTGTTTAAAAAATATTATTAACTTAACTCAGTGGTGCAACAACCCATGAAGACCAAGGCCTACCGTGCCCATATCAGTAAAATAGTAGAACGTCGTTTATCCGAACGTTTATTATCCGGACCAAAGTCCGGATACGTTTTCGAACAGTGCAATGCTGAACAGTTGTTTCGCGTGAGGCCAAAACTGACGGGAAAACCCAAGGTCAGAGAAATTTGGGGAATTTCAGTTGTGATTTGGTAAACATCTGCGCGGAATATTAGGTCAGTTTGTTTCCAAGTGTGGAAGTTTATGCTTGCTATTTTGTTGAGTTTTGTTGGTGTAGAAACCTGGATGGCATGCGATGCAGAAGACTGTGCATTTCAAATGCTGAATGATGACGAGATTGGGACTTCCGTGCAAGAAGAATCCGACCCTGTCGACGATGAAACGGATGAAGACGAGAACAACAACAACAACAACGAAAGTAGCAAGGGTCCATCAAATGCTGACGCGTTTCTGCGTTAGAAACAGCTATGGAGTGGTACGAACAACAATCCGACTTCTGTCCTACTCAAATGCTGCTGCTCAAGGTAATCAGAGACCTTGCAGCGAAAAAACGAAGGTGTACATTGGTACAAAGAAAAATGAGAGCTTTTCCACAATAAAGGTAAAATTGCGACATTTCGCACCTATTTGGCTTTCTCTTCAAGCACGTTTCCCGCATTGGATGATTTTCAATATTCTTATACTGTCCGGTTTCATATACTGCATGGATCGCATTCTGTTTTCGGTTATCCGAACAATCGCGTATCCGAACGGAGTCCGGTCCCAATTGATTCGGATAAACGACGTTCTACTGTACATGACCTTGGTCCCTGAGGTGATGAGCAGATGTTCCGATCAGATGGTCAGTCTGAAGCGAAACCCCCAGGGTTAAGTTCCCAAGCAAGATTGGTACTCATTTATCGGCCCACTGAAGGGATGAAAGGTTGAGTCAACCTTCCCCAGCCCTGGGTTAGAATCTCGGACCTGTGATGTGGAAGCGCGGTGCACTACTAAGAATATTATTACAGTAAAAAATTATTTAGATGCAATACTTTGGCAAAAAAATGAACATAGTATTATCTATTTTCAAAACATTCTCCTTTTATTCCTTTATATTATAATTATTATGGAAAATGCTTCCATAATAATTATATTTCGCCTATATATAGCTCAGACCTTTGTACAGAGCCTGAACTAGGATTTTTGAAATATATAATTTAGAAGGGGATTTATCCATATTTTAATACAACAGAACGGAGAAATTTTAAGAAAAAAATACCGAAAAAATTATTTTAATTGGTTATAGCTGAAATTAATGTGAATTTTACAAAAATTCTAGTTAAAACCCTCTGGAGAAATCTTTGCTTTATATAAGCAAATTATTATTATTAAGAAGCATTTTTCATAAAAGAAGAATGTTTTGAAAACAGGTAATTCTATGTTCATTTTTTTCCAAAATAGAGTGCATTTAAATACTTGTAATATTTTATTCTAATAATATTCTTAAAACTATTCTATACATGTATTCTAATCCAAGTGACACTAAATATCATGAAAATCATCCATTTACACGCATTTTTAAATCCCGGTTCCGAACGTAGTCGGATACCTTAAATCTGTTTTAAAGTCCTCCAGTTGGCGTGGTATCGTAGTTTGGAGAGGGGAATGCTAGTTCAGGTGTCCTCGTCACTTGAATGTGGTTCTAAGCTACGAGGTCCACCACCAATAGCCCTCGATTAGCCTTAGATTGGGATGTTAATAAATACCAACTTTTCCTCCTCAATGAACATGGCAACAGTTGCGGAATCTCAAACTCTATCCAGTTGCTGTGGTAGCTGAGCGGTCAGGGTCGCGAATTCCTGGCCTGTATTGTTTCTGACGAGTCGTGGCCTCGAATGGGGTATCACTTAAGACGCACTATGTAAAAATGCTAATGTACGTTAATTATCAAAGGTCCAAAATTCTCCTATTTAGAGAGTGAAGTCCTGTTTCAGGTATCATCCTCATCACTCGACTGCGGTTCCAAATTACGAGATTTGTCATTAATTGTCTTTATTCAACTGTAAAATGATCAACAATAAATCAATTAATCAAACGCATGATTCGGTTGTAATCTATAAAATATCCATTGTGCTGATAAAAAGAGCATTCGAAGTTTGCTATAATTTTTTACGGTATCTCTCTCCCTCCCGACTAACGTCCTGTTCAACAGTCAACTTCGAAGAAATAAATAAGTAATAAGTAATATATATATATATAAAATTAAGTCAATTCCTACTTAGGTCAACAAAGAAAAATTTTATTTATCTGTTTCCCCATAAGTCATTAAGCAGTATAAGAGTAGTTAAGAATATTTCTGTATAAACTTCGCATTTAGTCTGTGTCGGATATTCTATGTCGAAATATTCTTCAGAAGCCATTACTACACATTAACATAATGATCAAAGAATAATCATTCAACTATTTTCATTAATGTAATTCATACGTCTGGTAAATTATTTTAGTAATAGATACGAAGCTTCGATTTCTTAAAATCTCATTTACTGATTTAAATATTTTGAACGGTCGATTCAATTTCAAACTGCATGGAAACGAAAGCAGAGTCCTGCTGAAGATTTTATCGAACTATTATGCAGATTACATGCACACAGGGTGCGATTGGTGTATTCCAATGAATGAATTATGCAAAACTTGATTGTCTAAAACAATCAATCACGTGTCAGGATAGAAAAACAATATACATTCAATTGATTGTGCTCATCTCAAAAACCATAAAAGCTTTATTATCGATGAACTTTTTTTAAATCTGATTAAGGTATAAAACTACCATAACTTGCAAATTTAGCCAAAAATTCATATTTTTTATTATTTTATTTTATAGGCCAACTTATTAGCTTTATAAAAATGCTAAATTTATTATTTACCGTTTATTAGAATAAAAACTGCAAGTGTTTTATTCAAAGCAGATGCCATTACTTTAACCAAGATGTCATACTTTAAAACGCGTTTTACTTGAAATGTGATTTTTTGAAAATAATCAAACGGGGTCAGCGATTGCTAAAAAAGTTTTGAACATAATTAACTGAAATTTTTTCTGTAAGTTCTGTATAATAGTAGAATTGTTTTAACTTTCAGATTTATCAATCACAATTTTATTACAAAATATACAGTCCCTTGTGTGAATATAATCACTGTTTTTTTAAGTAATTTTATATAATAACCGAGATAAAGTGCTCTAGTTTTTGTAAAAATGAAAATATCTCTTATCCTGAAGGTCATTTCAAAAATGAATAATATAGCAATATATTAGATTGAAAGAATTGAAAGTTTGTTTATAAATCTTTGGTGCAGAATGGGCCGCGTTTATGCTATTTTTTGTCAATTTTTACCTATTTTATCCCATTTTAGTAATAATAATTTCCTTTTCTCTTCTTAAATTTAGAATATTTTTCTTAAAATGTACTAAACAAACCTAAAATCCACGAAAAAAATCCCCATATCTTTTTTTTTTCAAAGTTGTCACAAGTAGTCGGATACCTTAACAACAGGAATCGAATGTACAACTCGACAGAAGCAACCCCAACCTCCACTGAGAAGTTGGCAAATATGACGACTCGTCTATCGCGGCTACCCCATACTGATTGAATTAGAAAATAAGCATAGATTCTATTGAAGTTCATGGATTATCAGTTTAAAATTTTAAAAAAGTATACTGTCTTATGTTGAGTAAAAGTGTTGACTCTTTCTAAAAAAACACCATTCAATTTCACCTGGTTTTACGATCCTTAATTAAGTGGTTCTAGTAAACACAGTATATGGAATAGTGTTAATAAATTTACTAATATATTTAGAGTATAAGAAAACATTTCTCCCTATTCCGGAAGCACATGATTCGCAGAAAATATAAGAATTGAATGAATTCTACAAAGAAGTGTCAAAGAATTTTCTTAATAAATGTTTTTATTAGTTCTTTCTCCAGTTGGAAGTTGTGAGAAATAATACCCATCACGACATTTTAATAGTTAGGTATGCAATAACTATATAATTTTTGAAGTATGAAAAACCGTAAAGAGAAAGACTATAAACATTAATGATAATTTATTCAATGGGGTATTTTCTTAAAGTGAATTGCTAATTTTCGTGTCATTCATGTCGAAATCAAATCATATATTGGCTAGTTTAGTACTACTGAATCGCCTATTTAGATATTTTAATGCAAAGATTTCTGATTTTTATCTGTTGATGTTAGTAATTTCTTTTATCTTCATATTGTTTGTTTCATTATGACCGAGAATTAAATGAACAGGTCATCGAAGGGGAAAAAGAAGTTACCATAAAACATATCCTATTCAAACTTGAAGGATTTTATCAGGGAAGGACTGAAAAATAAAATATCTACTTACACACATTTCTGATGCATACAAGTTAGTTTAATATATTCGTTTATTACGCTAAAAATCATAAAATCCCAAAGTGAACTTACTGGTTTTTGGGTGTGTATCCGTGACAGTCGCTTCATATTCTAGTATTTCCTGAATTTTATTTGGGGTTGACATGCCCGATGACAGCTTGTCCCGATAATTGATTATAATGAACTTTTATCTCTCAGATTGTGTCTCTCTAATTGTCCGATACGATTTACAGATTCTTTCCCCATTAGTATTGTGTTGGGAAAAGATAGTGCTAACAAAAAGGCGGAATTTCGTCAAAGTTCAAAAATTCGTCTCCACAATTTGAATAAGGGATTTCACAGAATTGAAATCAAAACTATTTAATAAATGTTTTCAGAAACGCCAAAAATTTAAGTTTTTTTTTCTATATTTTTATAATTTTTTGGAAAAATATAGCAAGGAAAAATTCAGAAAATAGAGTTTATTAAAAAATAAAGATTAATTGATGTATTTGTTAAAAAAAGCAAACTGCGCTTTAAATTTGTTATTGTATCAGTAATATAATAACCACAAAATATATAATTGGGAGTTTAATATTCAGAACTTTTACATTAATAATTTTTCTTTGAAATAAATTAAGAAACAAAATATTTTTATTAAGGACAACCATTTATACCTTCATTTAAACATTTTGCTTTAAAATTAAAATTCTAAAAGCTAATGAAAAATTTTTACGAAGATTATTTTACAAATTTTTATTCGTGGAATATTTACAGTTTTTTTTAAAGCAAAATTTCGTTTTTCATATCGCTTTTCACATAAAATAGCGAAATGAATCATTTGATATGTGAAACTTTATACTTTTTTAGATGCTGCATCGATATTTTCAAAAAACGTTATTTGACAAGAAGCATAAGTTTAACAAATTCTTATTTTGCTCGGAAGTTAACTTTTTCTTTACGCACTCGAATCTAAAGGAAAAATTTAATCATGTAGTGTGTGAGTGAGTGAGTATTAACGTCGCACTATTTAGCTACTTAAGGGCTTTTGGTGACAGACTTCGTAATTTTGAATTAGATTTAATCATGTAATCATTAAAATTAGCATTAAGCATTTAGAATAATAAATTATAGCTTAAAAAATCTAAAAAACACTCTTTATAGTGAATTGAACTAAGTTGTAACTTAATCTTTTAGTCGCCAAATCTGGAAATGGGATCTGAAATTAATCGCCAGATGCGGAATTGGATCGGAAAATGGGAAATCGTTAATCCTGATGATCCTTATCAGTACAATGAAACAAAATTATTAAATTATTGTATTGCCATCGGTCTTGGACAAGTGAGTAAAATTTCGAATTATCTAACCTTTTAAAGTGGATAAACATCGAGTTCAAAGATTCCGTGACATACAAGTGAAGCTTATAAAAGGGTGTTAAAAATTGGCAAATTAAGCTCTTCTTTGAATCATTGAAAAGTACAGTTAAATTGTTCCGTATAACAATACTCAGACATATCCGAAAACTTAGAAAAATATTATTTTTTAATGAAAAAAAGTTTGATATATGTTTTTCTTGAAATAAAATAGTTTAGTTGCAAAATGAATTCTTTCATTTGCACAAGAGCATGAACTTAACACGGTGCACATTTTCAAACAGAAAAAGTACCTCGGTTTTCACAAAAATTTGTGACATTGTAACTCGTGCATTTGTTTATAGTATATAACTTTTTTAAAATTTCAAAATATTTCATAAAAAATTAGTTTTTCCTTTTAACATGTAAAAGGATATAGCTCATTTAGCATTACGATATAGGAGAAAAAATGCGGAACCCATTTAATAAAAGAAAAAAATGTGTGAGAACTCGGATAAAAATGAGTAGTATGATAAAATATGTGATTCCTCCCTATAGGATAGTAAAGCAAGAATATAATAATAATGTTTCAGTACTTTTATATCTGAAAAAAAAATTCCGATTTCGGTTCTATTCTTTAACATTAGCCGAAAACAGCCTTAAGTATAGTATATACAATTCATAAATCCATTAATAAACTCTTTTTACTTTTATGGAAGTACAACATATTGACTTTTAGACAACACATAAAAATGTTATAATAGTAAATAAAAACATATAATTACTTTGGTAGGATAATAATTTATGTAACAGAGTCCATATTATGCATTTTTCAAATGCAACAAATACAGTAGTTAAAAACATATAAATTATATTCATGTGAGTGCTCAATTTTTATAACTCTTTTAATTGAAAAGAGTATTGATATAAATCTCTGACACTTAGGACCCATTTCCTAATACGTCGTAGTGGCCGTGGTAGCCTAATAGTTATGGTCACGAACACGTGGCCAGTGTTGTCGAGTCCCGGGTTTGAGTTCTGGTACAAATGAATACCCATTATGTAGAGGGTATAATTTTCGTTAAATCTGTTGTTGCTCAAAATCCTCCCGTTAGCGTAGTGGGGAAAGGAGGAGAAGGGGTGTTAGCTCAGATATCGTCCTCGTCACTCAACCGTGGTTCAAAATTACGAAGTCCGTCGTCAATATCTCTCGGTTTGCCTGAGAGTTCATCGTTAATAAACAATCTTGAAAACATATTTCTTTTCAGCGCTTTCTCGAAAAATCCGCTTATGGCATATATCGTGATGTTACAGATTTCTCCAGTAATTTCCAGAAGTATCCATACGGCCTCTAAGTCGCCAAAAATGCTCGCCAAGTTACCAAATTTGGTCACCAAATATTATACCAACTTGTCCTGATCAAAAAATAATTGCTGGTAAAATGGTCACTCTTATAGGTCGTAAAATGAAGAGTCACAAAATTAGTTCCAAATGATAAGCCTAATGATGTACAGCTAAAAAAAAATGAAATTTACGTTTGTTTTCCAATTATCATGTTTATTTAGGTACGATTTCAGTGATCCTCAATTTCCGCATACATTAAACAGAATGTCCTTTATACGCGTGTGTTGGAGTAATGTTAAAATAACATCCCTACATTCTTAACAGATTAAAGTAATTTAATGTTTGCCATTTCCATTATAATTGCGTGGCAGAACGAATGAGTATAAACACTGAGTTAACATAAATTACCGAACAAGCTGGGTGTGGTTTTTGCGATTATTAGATTTAAACGCGAGGAGAAAACATATTATTCTGTGTGCCTCTCCCCTCTCTTGCAAATTCTTAGAAGGCTGCTGCAAGTAAAGTTTGTGTAAGCGCATTTCCATTTGTTGAGTAAATTTGCCTATTAATAATGATTGCCTGATATTAATCGCTCCGAGTTTTTGATTCCAAAAGTCTGCGATAAGTGGGCGTTCAGTGCCACGCGGACTGTGGAAGTGGAGTGTCGATTAGAAACGAATTATAGCTGCTCTCGTGAAATGATAGTTTCCAACAATCAATAACGACAGCTAACAGTTGATCATTAGATTGCTTTAATTCACATTAATATATTATTCTTTCCATAAATCATCAATAATGATAAATGCTAAGCTTTTCTTTCTTCCTTTATCCATATTCAAATAAAGAACAATTACTTGGGCTTTTATTTGAATATGGAGAAAGAACAATTACACACACACTTGTTTTTTTTTCACTTGCTCTGTCTTCAGGAGTGAGTTAATTTGGATGTACACTAGCTAGAAAAAATCTGCGTTTCCCCATAACAAACCATACAGCAAAGCTAAAATTTAATAGAAATATAATTTTTTTTCTAACAATGTTTCACGAATTTGTTTACTACTATTTAAATATTGAGCATGCAAAAGAATTCGTTAATTTTGAATTAAAATTGCGTAAAATAATTGAAGTTTTGTAGCAAAGCATACGAATAGTAGGCAGAAAAAGTCTGCGTTCACTATTTGAATATTCTTGATTCCTGGAATTTTTATCAACAGGCGTTATAGGTTAACAGAATTTTTGCATTCAGCTATCAAAAAAAAATAGCTTAAGAAAGCTGTAACGCAATAATTTTTATGTTTTTGTGAGATACGAAGCAATTCACGGACATGGAAAATAAAAGGAAGAAAATTAGTATCAGTGAGCTTAAAATCATTGTGAAAATGTGGAAAGATGGAAAAGGTCATCGGGATGGCAGTATTCATCTATCCAGCGAGTTTTTTACAAGTTTAAATATACAGAAGTTTACACATCCAAACCTCGTTCAGGTCGTCCATTTAAACTCACAATCAGAGAAAAATGAAGTACCATATCCGTAGTAAAAAAAATTCGCATTTGACTGCAACTCAAACAGCAACAGACATTCGCGAGAAGTTTAAGGAAAACATTTGAGCGGATACTGCAAGAAAAATCTTGAAAAAGGCCGGATACCGTAGTCGAGTGAATCACAAAAAGTCTTAAATTTCAAAGACCAATGGATAGCTTTTGCAAAAAAAAACATATACATAAGCCTCCAGAGTTCTGGAGAATAGTGATATTCTCCGAGAGAGCAAATTTTGTATCTTTGGCATAAAAGATCGTAAATTGGTATGCAGAAAACTTTGTACAGCGCTTCAAAAAGAGCATTTAGTACCAACGATAAAGTACAGTGGCGGTGGAGTTAATAGTGTGGGGGTGCAGGGCGAGAAATGGTGGTGGCAAATTGGAGTATATCGAATCAATTATGAACAAATATAATTACCTTGATGCCTTAAAATCATTTTAAAGTTGTTTCGTTTCCAACACGACAACGATCCTAAACATACCTCTGAGATAGTGAAGCTTTGGCTCTGATATAATGTCTCAAATGAATAGCACATGCAATGGCAGTCACCTGTTCTTTATCCTACATAACACCTATGGGATTTGTTGGAACCTAGGATTCGTCAACACAATATATCTAGCAAGGATATGCTGAAGAGATGTCAAATAGATAATGTCAAAAGATAAGCACTAGACTTAATAATTTAATGGCGAAACGACTTCAGGAGGTTTTCCGAAGATGGGGTTATCCCAACCAGTTATTAAATAGTTCATTATCTTTTTTTAAATAATTTTATAGTTACTACTAAAACAGTGAACGCAGACTTTTTCTGCTTAACTTTTGTTAATATCGCAACAAACCTGTACTTATTTTAAAAACTATGAAAGCAAACCGAATTTACTTTAGTTATTCTCAACACTTGAAATAAATTAAAGAAAATATAATTTTTAAAAAATTTCAAATTCCAGTTTTTAAATTTTTTTTCGTTGTTTAAGTAAGATATATGTGAAAGCAGACTTTTTCTAGCAAGTGTATGTGTATAGGGCTTGATATTATCGTGTGTTATGATAGAGTGGTTTGGGGGAACTATGGATTTTATCGGACAACCGCAGTGCACTGCAACAGCAGTCGCAAAAACTTTTTGACCTCACGGACCAATAAATTCATAATTTAAATCCCACGGACCACTAATAAGATTTTTTAAGCATTAAATATGTTTATAAAAAAAAATCGCTTGATATAAGAACACATAAAATGTGCCTAGTTAATAAAATGAAAATATTAATTGTTTTATTATTAAGAAAATATGGTTTATTAATAATATTTCATTAATAATTAACTGTTATTATTAATGAAAGCTTTATCGATAAACCATAGTAAAATAAGCAAAATAAACAAAAACTGTAAAATCAAAACAATTAAAAAATGGTTTAAGTATATTAGACTTTTACCACATTATACACTCCTAGTGTGATGGATGTTCCTGCTTAATTGAAATAAGATTATGGATATTTGGATGCTGTTGTTACTTACTGCAAAACGGAATACTGCATTTATTTCAAGCTGAGATCGGTAGTTGTCTAGAATTGAATCAGAATTTTCATCGCCTGTTCACTGATAGGGTATTCGTTTTTTATGGAAGCTGAGATCTTGATAAGGATGAATGAAACTTAAATTTGAGAGTTTCGTCGGAAGAAGTCGATGAGGCTTTATTTTAGATGCATGCTTAAATTATTATACTGAATTTTCACTGCACACGGATCTATTATACACATATAACAATGCAGCTACAGCAGTACGACTTATTTACGGTGGCGTGTTATTCTATGAAGTAGCGTTTTATTACTTTTCACGTACTGTTATGAGTTGAATTATGTTTAAATTCATCTTATAACTTAATGAGATGAGTAAGTATATTCCAAATTTTTCTGGGGACCAGCGATATTTTCTCGCGGATCACCACTTTGGCGACCTTTGCACTAGAACATCTCAGAGGCTGGTCGCCCACAAACGATGAAAAAGGCATTTCTATTCTGCTCAAACTGAGGAAGATGTCTCAGTCCCTCGATGTCCACTTCCACGAGATCCTATCGGAGGTTTGAACTCGGTACCTTCCGATTCGTAAGCGCGTAACTTACCACTAGACAAAAGTGATCACTCCTGTCCGGAGGCTGTTACTGGCTTATTTAGATTTCGCCACAGTACTCCCCCACCAGTGAGTCGGTGGATAGGCGAACGAACGAGATATTTGTTGTTATGGCGAGCGTGGGAGTTGCAACTATTGCGTCAAGTGAGTCTGACGACTTTGCTGCGCCGAGTGGGTCCGACGACTTTGCTGCGTCGAGAGGGTCCGACGACTTTGCTGCGCCGAGTGGGTCCGACGACTTTTGCTGCGCCAAGTGAGTTTTGACGACTTTGCTTGCTCTTCTTGCAGGTAGATGGCGCCATGACACATCAGAAGATTTTGCGTTTTTCTTTTCAGCCGAGGTCACCAATATCGGAGGTTTGAACTCGGTACCTTCCGATTCGTAAGCGCGTAACTTACCACTAGACAAAAGTGATCACTCCTGTCTGGAGGCTGTTACTGGCTTATTTAGATTCCGCCACAATCCCATCACATGGTAACATTAAAGGTAATGAAATCGCTGAGAGATTGGCCAAAGGGGGGGGTGAGAATGAAACGGTCCTGGCACTTCGCTTATTTACCTATACTAAACGAAATATCTCAACTGAATTTGAAATGGCGCATTCCACCTACGCACCAATGGTTTTTGGGAACATCCCCTGGCTTTGCTGAAAATCAGATGTGACCGGGGATCCCAGACTACTCTGGCTTGACTGGCAAGTGGCCACCTGAATTGTCTTTTCTATGATAGGGGCAGAAAAATCCACCCCGCTTATAAAAAATGCTGTGACCATCCAGCTTCACCCGATCACATTCTGGGATGCAGCGGCCTTCTAAGGGGGACTTAACCTCCGATCCTCTCATTATTTTAAATTTTTTGGCGGTCAGCAACCTTCTGGAGCTGATCTGACATATGTCAGACCTTTCAAGGATAAGAAAAACGAAACAGAACATGTACTTTTATTTTTATTTTATTGATATTAGGAGCAGAAAAAAAGGCCCAGTGGTCGAGTGGTAGTGTCTCGTGCTTCCACACCACAGGTCCGGATTCAATTCCCTGGAGGGGCAAGGTCGACTCAGACTTTCATCCCTACTGCAGTGGGTCAATAAATGAGTTCCAAGTTTGCTTGGGGACTTAAACACTGGGGCTCTCGCTTCAGACTGACCACCTGATCGGGACATCTGCTCATGCACCTCAGCGCCCAATAGTCACGTATACTGGGATGGGTACAGTAGGCCCTGGCCCTCATGGGATGTTGCGCCACTGAGTTTGAGTTTGAGGAGCAGAAAAATGAACGCATGGGGGGGCATATAGTCGCTCGTCAACACTACATTTCATTTGAAATAAATGCTGAAAATTAATAAATGGAAAGAAAGAAACGTTAAAAATTGAACAAGTACCATGGGAAAAGAGACAAAATGGTGGACTAACAAAATTTTTCACAACTTTAGAATTACATTCAAATATTTTATCTGATAAAAAAGGGAGTTTCTAAATAGAATATTTTAAAGTACATCTAAAATCAAGATATTTATGTATCTCTCTATACAAAACGTTTTGCGTGATTCTGTAAGAAATTTATGTATTCATAAGGTATAGTTATTGAAAATGGGTTGTAAAAAGTTGTATTTAACTGAAGAGGAGCAGCAAAAACGATTTGCCTATGTCTTCCCTCCCCCTCTACTTTCCAGGGCTTTCTCGAAAAATCCGCTTACGTCATAGATCGTGATGTTATAAATTTCTCCAGAAATTTTCAGAAGTATCCCTATGATCACCAAGTCACCAAAAATGCTCACCGTATTGTCCAATTTGGTCACCAAAAAGGATGCCAACTTATCCAGATGGAAAAGTAATTGCTGTCATCAAGGTAAAATGAAACTACCGCCTTCAGACGAACATCCGACTGAAATTTAAGATTTGTTATTTAGTACAATAGAGATGAGCTAACATTTTAGGGAGATTATTAAAGTTTATAATAACGTATTTTCATTCTCTTCATTTAATGCTCAAAATGAGTATTTGAAAGTTGGGCCTTAAAACTACAAAATACATGTAAATTACAGTTTCACAATTTGAACAATGAGTTTCAACAGTTATATAGTTTGCACAATAGGCACTCGTTACAAATGAATATGCATGTCTGAAACTCACAAACCTATGCACAAACCACCTCGACTCACTGCCATCTTTCGGCTCGGTGTATGATGGTAGGCCCAGGCTTAGCCAGGGACAGCAGACATGCAGGGAAGTCTTAAGGCATGGACCCAGGGCCAGGGCTTCACCTTCGGTGGGAATCTCGTTTCGTTCTCTAATCTGTCTTAATAAGATCATGATCCAGGTAATTTTAATGGTCAAATATTATTCTCGTACATATTCTCCAAAAAACAGGGAATTCCAGACTTCATTTTTAAACTGGCAAAAGTGGTAATACTGCATTATTATGTGATGACTGTTGTCCATGTCTAGGCCTAAGCTTAATACCATAAACAAGCATTCAACCCATTTAGTCGAAATGCCGGCATCGTTCGAGCCGGTTTGTGCCTAGGTTTTTGAGATTGTGAGTCGTGCACATTTATTTGTTTCAAATTACCATTTGAACGAGTGTTTGACAATGCATGCTTTCCTGTCTACCTTTAAATATCTCAGGTAGGGCCTACTTTTGAATAAGGGTCCTGGGCCTCAAACAATCTTAAGGTTTCTCTGGGCTCAGGGCTTCAGCGAATCATAAGACGTCCCTGCAGACATGCTATGATATTGTCTTGCCCCTGTTGCCAGTTGGCATATAGTTGGTATTCCCGTTTTTTCGGAGAATACCAACGTTTAATAGCATAGCAACGTTCAATCGTTTAATAGCATTAAATGATTGAAATTGTTCCAATTATGATCTTATTAAGGTTGAGTCGAGGCACTTTACCGAACCCGAGGCCTTAAGCTCGGCCCCAGTTGGCCCATTCTTTGCTATCAAAAATTTAACTGTTCAGCTTTGTTCACAGACCTAGTCACTGGGAACTACAGAAGTGTGACTTTTGCTGGTTTTGCTTCCATCGTCAAACCGTCATTAGTTCTAACGCAGTGCTTCTCATACTTTCAATATTTGCAACCCAATGTTCAATCATAACTTTTATCACCTCCCCCACCCTCCTTCCATACAAAAACAATGTATTGAACTCAATATTATTATACTTTGAGGCTAAAGCTACAATATGATTTTAGCCTGTCAAATGCCACCGGCGTATATAAACGTCTCTCTCAGACCAAGCGTCATTTTTCTTTGGACTTCTGTCGGAAGTAAGATCTTTTCTGTGCATTGCTATCCATAAAATTATTCCGAAGACTTTAGAATGTAATAAAAGAAACTTGACAGTGTTAGCGAAGGATGTATTTATTTCAGAAGATTTGCTTATTAATTCCTATTCTTCCTCTCCCTCCCCGATACATCCCATACGCACGCCTACGGGGGAAAAGGTGGCATTGGGGAGCGAATCTCGTAACTTTTAATCGGCAATTAAGGGATTAATTATAAACCAAACAAATTATCAAGGGTTATTTTTTTGTATATAATTTTATATATGACAAGATCATGGGGTCACTGGTAATTATTACACTTGTTCTTAACTTAGTATTATTAAACTAATTATAAAATATATTGTGCAGTACTGATACATTTATAAGTCTATTATATCAGTGTAAATGTGTAGTTTTTAGCGCGTTTTTCACGCAGTGGAACAAAAGCGCTATTAGAACGCAAATTTCATCTTTTCGTCTTCGTTCCATATTTTGTCGTACCTTTCTCTCAGCCAATAAGCAACCAATTGACCTCGGGTTTTCGGCATTGGGTCGCATTTGTGCCCTAGATGAGCCGAATCATATTTAAATTTTCCCATAGTTTTCCCGAATTTTCCTACAAATTTTCCTGAATTTCGCTAGTTTATAACAAAATTCATAGAAGCGAGTTTTGTGCCTAGACAAGGAGTTGAGTCACCTTGTCCGGGCTTTTGTAGCTTCTGTAAAAAAATTTGTTTTTTTATAGGGCTGATGCAGATTTGTGTCATTATTTCTTTTCAGCTCAATAGTAGTACAGTTAGAGGAGTGGTACAGTACTACTTTCTGCTGGTAAAAAGTTCATTAGTTGCATTATTGTAAAATACAACATGTGAAAAACGCGCTAAAATTACTTGGCCATGCCAATTATTGATATCTTGTTTTATTATAACAGAATGTATTTTTTTTTTGTTTTTTACTTTCAGTAAATTAATATTTTTTTAAAAATAATCTTTTGCTTTCGACTTTTCAATATGTTTGGCTACCCCCCCCCCATCGTAGAGTTATACCCCCTCCCAAGGAAAGCACGCCCCAATTTTGAAAAACTCTATTCTAACGTCTGTTAACTAAACAATTTATTCAAAATGTGTAGGGAACACTCGCATTTCTAATATTAATAAGAAACTTCCATTAAATTGCCCAGCGTTATTTAAAAAGAGAGAGAGAAATAGGGAAAAAGAACCGCAAATGCAAAACAACCAGGATTCTGGTGAAACAAAAAGAAGAAAAAGATTTAAAAGCCAATCCTTCCACTCATCGAATCATTTGCAAAACAAAAACAAAAGAGATCGAAACGATCATACATTTCAGCAGCTGCATGCCCCAAAAAGAAAACAAAGAACAAAAAGAAGACAATTTCGCCTCCTCACCCCCTTCCTCATCACCGATGATGATTGTGAAAAAGTCCCCCATCAAACTGCAACCGATAATTCAATCAGACGCGAGCATCCGTCGCCACAGCTACTGCAAAATATAGTGCAGTCCATTACTTTTGTTCTTTGTGCCCCGGGGCTTGTAATTGGTCACGATGTTCTTCTACGGTGGTTGGGGAGAGCCCCCCGCTGGGTTCAAAGGGCATCAGACTATTTAGATCGAGATGCCGGACGACAAGTGCATTCAAAATGTAGCAGTGAATCACTTAAGCATGATAGACAGCCAAAAGAAATCGCGCCGATTAAAAGCTTTGTAGCGATCGGGCGGAGTTTGCATGGATCCAGATGCAGTGATTCTCTCTCTTTCTCTCTTTGATAAGTAACTTTCACCGAGTGGCTGCATTTGTGTTTCATTATTTTTTTAAAGATAATGTTTGGATTTTATCTTTGCTTGAAAACTATTTCGAAACTTTAAAAAAATATTAGTTATTTGAAAGCTTTTTTTAAATATGTATGTATTATAAGATATTTTTGAAAAGAAGTGGAGAGTTTTACTATTATCAAATATATATATTGGTGAGGGACCTATGGTAAAAATAAATCTTAACAGGATAACATTTAAATTATATATCAGGTGGATTTACTTTAGCATTTTACATCACAATATTCGATAATTTGAAGCCCAGAGGCTGAGTGGAAGAGCATCGAGCTTCCACTCCACAGGTTTGGGGTTCAAAACCTGGTCTGGCCAAGGTCGACTCAACCTTTCATCACTTCAGTGCGTCGATAAAGGAGTACCAAGCTTGCTTGGGAACTAAACACTGGAAGTTTCAAGTCAGAGTCATTACCAGACCGGAATATTTGCTCATGTACCTCAGTGTGCAAGGTCAGGAAAATTGGGATGGGCACAGAAGGCCTTGGCCCTCATGGGGTGTTGCGCCGTTGAGTTGAGTTTATATTTGATAAATTAGAGATACAATAAGAATAGAAATATAAAAAAATAAATCTATAAGTAGGGTTGGATATGTGCATGGTCGCATCCCCCTCCCCTTGTTACGTCGAATGATGCAATCCACGCTAACGTCACACCACGCCAAAAGTGCCCGACTAAGCATTGTGCGAAAAATCACTCAGGCGGACTCTAGAGACGCTGAACACTAGACGTTACCCTATATATATATATATATATATATATATATATATGGTGTCCCAAAGCATTGTTGGAAATCATTGCTATACAAAAAATCATATGGGGGAAATGCATGGGTGTAGCTACCACCAAATCAGCCGGGGCTTCCAAGAAATAGAGGTCTCAACATGTGTAAGCAAATAAACAGTTGTATACCTTAAAATGTTGCAAAATTTCGCAAAAGTTAAGACATTTTTCTGTTTGAAAATGTGTTCACATTTAGTTCAGGTTCTCGTATATTTGATGAAGACTGCCTTATAAAGAACTAAAGTGTTTCAAACTTTCAATATTTGCGAACCAACTTTCAATTAGAATTTTCATCGCCCCCCTCCCCTCCCAAAATAGTGGATTGAATGCAATAATATAATGCACTCAGTACCTAAAGCTCAGGCACAATTTAAATTATAAACCGGACAAATTATCAAGATAAGTATTAAATTTTGTATATGACAAACCCATGGGAGTTACTAGTAATTATTAAATATGTTCTTAATTTAGAATTGATAAAATAACTATCAATTACATTATGCAATCTGATACATTTATAAGTATATTCTAACAGTGTAAATGTGTATTTTATTTCTCATTATTCCGGAATGTGTTTTAATTTGTTTCCTTTCAACAAATTAATAACTTTTAAAAATAATATTTTATTTTCAACTTTTTAATGAGCTTACGCTCCCCCCCCCCGTAAGGTTATGGAGCCCCCTTTAGGGGGGTGCGTTCCACAGTTTGAGAAACGCTGGCATAAAAAGTAAAACCAAGCATTCTTGAAAAAAAGAACTATCAGTAGAGTAAGAAGCTGTAATTTTTAACCTAAAAAAAATTAGTCTTTGAAAGAAAAAAGATAATTTATGCAACTTCTTTAACCTATAAATCATAAACAGATGAAAAGTTTGCATTTAATATAAAAGAATTTAGTAACTTTGGATTTTAAAATGAACTCAAAAATCTAAAACTGCATTTTTTTTTGTGTGTGTGTGTGCTATAATACCACAACATAAAAAGAAGAAATTCCGTTCTCAAGCGGATTTAGCAAATGGAAAATTAGTCGCTCAATTTTGCAATTGATGAAATTATCGAGCAAGGCAGGCCTGCGGCAAAGCAGTGAGTACGGTGGAAGTCGAAGAACCCGTAAATAGTTATTATCATAGAGAAACGGATAGAAAAAGATACAATTCATTTCTAGATACCTCCGAGCGCACGTTCTTGAGTGAATTCTTCTCTGGTAAAAAAAAAATTAGATATTTGATGCTCCAACCAATTTCTGATGCATTCTATCTGATTTCTTGTTTATAAATATATGAATTAAAGTCCAAGGACCGTTAATCGACACACAAAAATAATCGATTATATAATTTCTGTCGGAAATAATTTGCTTAAATAAGAAAAGTTTTAGGGAAAAGAATTGTAAAATTTTACTTTTAATTTTTCACAGTCTGTAGTTATCGTCAATTCACACAGAATAGAACTTTTAACCTTCATCGATTCATTTAATCATAGATCAACTGCCTGTTTTCATATTGTAAAACATTTAGCTCCATTTAAATTTCTTTTCTTAATTTTGAACAGATTTTTAATTGATCATTAAATTATGCAGTTGTTATAATTTAATTTGTTCTCTTCCACAGTATTATGATCTGCTTTAATTCACTATATAATTCATTTAACTTTATTTTATTTGATTACCTAATTTTTTTGATGATATGTAATCGTTTGTTGTTAACGTTATGTTGCTTAAAGGGATAGTGGACTTTCACAATGTCAAATCTTGGTCAAAATTGCGATTCTGATTTTTTTATACTAATAATATTCCTTATATTTCATAGAATAATTCTGTCAAAGACTTTAGTCATTTTGATCAATAATTACTGAATTATTATTTTTTATTCAAATAAATGTTAAAAATGCACTTTTCATATTTCGTAAATTTTCTATTTCCATTGTTACATAAATGCTCCTTGCGTTTCAAATTACGCCATATCTCTTTGAAATTTTTACAACTTATGTGTGTGTGAAAGATGATATAATCCACAAATCTGGGCATTAGTTTTCTAAAAGGTTTAATTAATCATATTTTGTGCTGTTTTGAATACCTTGAATGTGTGACAATTGATGAAATATTTCATGCAGTATAGCAATTTGATCTTTTTTTTTTCAATAAATTTTACTCTGAATTTAAAAATCCATGCACAAATATATTTTGTTGTAGTTCATCTATACAGTAGAACATCGTTTATCCGAACGTTTATTATCCGAAGCGTCAAATATCTGAACGGAAAAGTCCGGATCCGTTTTCGAACAGTGCACTAAATTTCAGTTGTGTGATTTGGTAAACATCTGCGCGGAATATTATGTCAGTTTGTTTCCAGGTGAGGGGTGTATACGTGCTCTTTTGTTGAGTTTTGTTAATGTAGAAACCTGGATGGCATGCGATGCAGAAGACTGTGCCTTTCAAATGCTAAATGATGACGAGATTGGGACTTCAGTGCAAGAAGAATCCGACCCAGTCGACGATGAAACGGATGAAGACGAGGACAACAACAACAACGAAAGTAGCAAGGGTCCATCAAATGCTGACACGTTTCTGCATTAGAAACAGCTATGGAGTGGTATGAACAACAATCAGAGTGATTTCTTGCTCAACTACTGCTGCTGAAGAGAATCAGAGACACAGTGAAAAAACGAAAGATCAATAGTACAGCAAAAAATAAGTGATTATTTTCCACAATCAAGGTAAAATTGTGACGTTTTGCACCTATTTGGCTTTTTATTCAAGCACGTTTCCCGCATGTGATGATTTTCAACATTTGTATAGTGTCCAGTATTACATACTGCATGGATAGCATTCGGTTTTCGATTATCCGAACAATCGCGTATCCGAACGGTGTCCGGACCCAATTGATTCGGATAAACGACGTTCTACTGTATATAAAACAAAAATTATATACATATTTTAAAAGCTAATGCGTAAGGAGCATTTTTAAAAAGAGTTTGTTTTAAAAGTTTAATTTTTTTTAAAAAAAATCAGTTTAGAATAGTTTTTTTTAAAAATATATTTAAATATCGAAATATAACAATCATTTACTGAATTGATTCCATTTTTTGCTAATTAAGCCAACAATTTAAAAAATTAGTTTTAATGGATCACCGTCCCCTTAAAGTTGGCATTTTTTGTAATTTTCTAAATACATTTTTATTTCAGTCAAAAAAAATAATTGCGATGCATAACGATGCTGGTTGAGCTTAATATGTATTTAATTTCTGTGTAATTTCGAGATATTATTCATCTGGAGATCTTTTTGATCACTTGATTGATTATAAGAATAAAAGGCCTGTGTGTGGAATAAAATTTGGCTGCTATTATTCACATGTACTATTTAATTGGCAATAGTTCAGAGAAATATATCAAAAATAGACACCTGCAGTAAGTTATCTGTATGCATATAGGATTTTGAAAGCAAATTAATTGACTAACATAATGGTTTATCAGTTTGAAAAAAATTCAAACGTATATATTCTATTACAAAATTAGTGTTGAGGAATAATACTAATGTGCTCATGAAAATAATAACCCTTAATATAAATATATTCTATCTGTTCATAAACGTAAAATTTATTTTTGTAATTATATGAAAGTTTTTGTGCTGTGCCTAATTTATGCACAAGAACCTGAAAAAAATGTTTCACGCGCGTTACTCTAGATTAAAATTGTAATCAAAAATTATTTTTATTACATTGGATTTCAATAATTAGATACTGTAATAAAACCATTTAAAAAGAAATATTCGAAAGGTTAATTTATATATAATAGCATTTAGAATAACCAACTTTCTTTGTCCATTCGAGAATAAACATTGTGACGGGTGCTTACGCGTTTCACTAACCTTCTCTTATAAACTTTTAAATTGTATTTATTTTGACCAATCCCCACTGAGAGCTGGAAGTGTGACTTATGTAAATAAGATAGTTTCGGGTTTAGCGAGTTCGAAAGAGATATAAAAGGGAGAAATGAAATGAAGAGAGGAGGATGACTAAGCGGTTTGATAGAGTAGAACTCCGTGTTTGGGATTAAAAAGTAAACTACGTCGTTGTCCAAGAAGGTGTTTTTAACCGTCTAGCTTAATGAAGTGAAATTTGAAGATTATTTAAGGCGGATCAGAAGTTATTGAAGATATCCTAGATTATAGCCACGTTATAAATTCTACTTGTTCCAGGTTCCTTCTGAAGAAGATTTCAGGTCTGTAACTTTTGTGGCTTAAATTTAAATGTGTAGTTTGATTGTACGTGTTATTTCCCCTCGTGATATCAGTTAGTATTCCGTCGTCCATAATTGAATTCTGATAATACTCCATGATAATTTATTGTTCTTAAAGTTGATTATTAATTGTAGATTTATGTCTTAAAAGAAATAATAAATAAGTGATTTATTATTTGAATAGTCTTTAATTATGAATACTACATATCCTAACATAGATAATATGCAAAGGGGTAGTGGGAGACTACGACACTGGCGCCCAAACGAAATACCGGAATTAAGAGCAGGTGCAGGATTTAGAGTTTTGCCGGAGTTATTTTTTTCGGGTAAAGAAAATGTGTTTGAGTTTCTAAATAATATTGATGATAATATAGCTTACTATGAAATACCGGCGAATCTATCGTGTGCATATTTAAAAGGTCATTTAGTTGGGAGAGCGTTAGACTGGTTTGATGTGATTGGGTTCGAGTGTGTAAATGAAGAAGCAACTGCATTTGCAACACTTAAAAAGAAATTGTCAGATAGTTTTCCGGTAATACGGAATAAATCAGAGCTAGAAGCTCAGTTTTTTTCGTCAAAACAACGGAGAGGTCAAGCCCCGTCAGACTTTATTTTTCAGATGTTAAAATTACATAAAACCTTGGAATTAAATTATGATGAGATAAAGTTGATTGATCACATAGTAATGCGACTAGAACCCCAAATAATGGATTATTTAGAAGTTCGAAACCCCACAACGAAAACTCAATTGATAGAGTTGGTAGACCGGTATGAGGAACGTCATAACTGCAGGGAAAATCAGGGTTCGAGTAATAATTTTGCTAGACGAAGTTGGGATGTGAGTAGGAATCCTGAGGAAAGAAGGAATAATAGAAATTGGAGAGATACTGGGGTCGGAAATAGTCAAAATGATCAAAGAGGACTAGGCAGGGGTGCGAATAATTTTCCTCGTCGTAATTATCAAAATCAAGGATTCGAGGGTGGAAATCGATACAATCAGCCAAATCAGAGAACAGACCGGTATCAGAACCGTAGGATGGTGGTTAGGAAGGGTCCTAATGACGATTCAGCAAAACAGAATTGGAGGCGTGTTGATTGCAACAGCGAAAGGCAAAGAAATGCCAATTTAAACTTTCAAAGAGATCGTAATGAGTCAAATCCTCCTAATAGAATTAGACTTAATTCATTGAGATTATCACCAGTTGAACTTCCGTATGTGCCGATTTTGTTGAATGATACTTTTTTAAAAGCGCTCTGGGATACAGGTGCGGAAAAGTCATTTATTTCAGAAAAAACGTACCGGTCGTATTTTTCTTTCTGTCCTTTAAAAAAATCGTTAGATGAAGTAGTTACAGCTCAAGGGTCACAGTGCAGAAATTTAGGCACAGTTGAGTTGAAAATTAAAATAAGAGAATTTTCGCAGTTATGGAAATTTCATGTGATTGCTGAGATGCAAGATCCATGCATCATAGGTGTGGATTTTATGTCACATGCAGGGATTACTTTTGATTTTGTTAAAAAATCGTTAATCATTCCGGATTCGAAAAAGGAAAAAGTGGCTGTTATGTTGTCTAGAAACCCGTTAGAAAGTAATGAGGAACCAAAAGTGTCTTGTGCGGTGATTAGATCGTTAGTATTATCTTCTAGAGAACAGTTAAGAGAGGAACAGAGAAATGACCCGGAGCTAGGCATATTATGAAGTTTTTGGAAAATCCGGACGATAGTTCTGTTAATGAATCGATCTGCAGAAATTGGTCCAATGACTTTAAAATCGTTGACGGTTTGCTATATTATGCAAAGTATACAACCACACTAGGTGAGTTAAGGGTATTTATACCTAAAACTTTACGTAAAGATGTTATGCGAGAATTTCATGACTCGCCTATGGCAGGTCATCTAGGCAAAAAGAAAACCTACTTAAAATTAAAGGACGCGTGTTATTTTCCGTACATGAGGAAATACATTTATAAATATGTAGCAACCTGCGACCAATGCCAAAAAGTCAATTATAAAAACGGATTACCAGCTGGTCAATTAATTCCCATAATAACGAATTTTCCGAATGAAATCGTGTCTTTAGATTTGTTAGGCCCATACCCTGCAACTAGTCCAGAACGCTATAGATTTATTTTAGTAATTACCGATAATTTTTCTAAATGGGTTGAAATAGTTTCCTTAAGGAAAGCTTCGGCTAAAGCAATTGCCAATGCATTTTTTGAGAATTATATTGCGCGTTATGGAGCTCCTGTAAAATTAGTCACCGACAACGGTCCCCAAATGATATCCGAAGTTTTCGAGCAAGTGTGTCACAGATTGCACATAAAACACGTTAAAACTGTGGTATATCATCCACAAGCTAATCAAACAGAACGAGTTAATCGCACTCTTTTAAAAATGATTTCGAGTTTTGTCGCGGATAATCACACTAACTGGGATCAATTTCTGCAAGAGTTCGGTTATGCAATTAGGACAGCAGTACATGAGACAACGGGTAAAACACCGGCGGAATTATTTTTAGGTCGAAATTTAATCACTCCTTTTCAGAAATTAGTTATGGTAACTGATGGATCAGATTTAGTTTGTGGGAACATAGAAAGGTTGTTTGAGGAAGCTAGAGTTCATACAAAGCGCCAGCAAGAGAAGTGGGCGAAATATTATAATAAAAAGAGGCGTGAAAATAATGTGAAAGTTGGTGATCTAGTATTAGTTCAAACTCACCCGTTAAGTTCAAAATGTAAAAAAATAGTAGGTAAATTTATGCCAAAGTTTGAAGGCCCATATAAAGTTCTGAGTGTAAAAAATAATAATAATTTAGTAATATTAAAATTTGGTAAAAGAATAACGGTTAATGTGGATCAGGTGAGAATTTACTATCAAAGAGAAGACAGTGTTGCCGAGTCGGAAAGTAACACTAGTAGTAATCATGGTGCAGTGACATCAATCAGGTCAGATGATGCGCAGTCGTCATTGGTGCAATCGGAGAATGATAGGGGTGGTCGTAAAGGATCGAAATCAGGAAATGTAAATGGTAGTAGAGATATAGTTGCGAATAGACGCGATGGAGTAGAGGTGAGAAAAAACGTGGACGGACGGAATCTACTGTTTCTTCGGGGGATAGCGCGTATAATTTCAGGAAAAAAAGACCTGTATGTGCTGAGAGAGAGAAAAGAGGAAGGCCTGACTCATGGATTGACAATGTACGGAAGAAGAGACCAGAGGCCCAAGCAGATCGTGAGAAAAGAAAGATTTCCTCGTCAATGTCCTCTCGTCCCTCCAGGAAGCGTTATAGAAAGGTGGAAGAAAATAGTTCTGAAAGAGCAGTTCCAGGACCATCCCACAGATTCAAGTATAACAGACCTCATCAGGAAAGGAGCTGTCCATACAATCTTCGGAGCCGACGTCGAGTGGACAACAGCCAGGTTCCAGTTCTCACAGAAGAAAACAACGCCTCAGCAGGAGCATATCAACTTCAACGGACTCGATGGATGAAGAGACCCAGAAGGTTAGAGCGCAGAGTGGACAACCCTAGGACAAGGTCATCCAGCACAGAAGCCATGATGGGAGACAAAGCCTATGCAGATTGGATCTAAAGACTAGTCAGGTTGTATAATTCTAATTTGTTTATTTTTCCTCTGACAGACAGTTCGGAGTATTTTCCATGTGGGCTAGTCTAATTTTTTTTGTAAAGTTAACGTACAAAAGTGTCACTGAGTTGTGTGCATTTTCATATCGGTTGAAAAGACTTTTGTATTAATTTTTTTTCCAAATTGTGGAAAAACATTTGTTGAATTGCAATTGTTTTGCTAC